>JASUUJ010000359.1:0-166450 GCA_030449895.1 Citrus mangshanensis
ACGTATTGCTAAAAACTAATGGGCTATAGCCTTGGGAGGGGCTGGCCCACTTCGTCACTGACTCGGAATGGGCCGAGACTTTGCGAGCACCTCCGTGTGTGAAAAAAATAGGCCGTAGACATGGCCGCGCCTGTAAATAAGCCCCGAAGGTCCCGCCCCAAGTTCATCCGCCGCAAAATGCCTCCAAAACGGGTGGGCTTATGCCTTGGGGGAGGGCTGGCTAACTTCGTCCGCCGGACTCGAATGGGGCGAGACTTTGCGAGCCCTCCGTGCTGTGGGCCAGGCCATGGGCACAGCCACGCCCAAAAATAAGCCCCCGATGGTCCCATCCCCAAGTTCGTCCGCCAAAAATGCCTCAAAACGGGTGGGCTATAGCCTGGGAGGGGGTTGGCCAACTTCTCGCCCGCCGGACTCGGAATGGGATTTGTATCTTTGGGAGCGGCCCTCCGTGGTGTACAAAATAGGCTGCGGGCAGTCACACCAAAAATAGTCCTCGAAGGTCCCATCCCCAAGTTCGCCCGCCGCAAAATGCCCAAAAACGGGTGGGCTATAGCCTTGGGAGGGGCTGGCCCACTTCGTCCGCCTCGGACTCGGAATGGGCCGAGACTTGCGAGCACCTCCATGTGCTTAGCAGGGCCAGGCCGCGGACATGGCCGCGCCTCAAAAAGAAGCCCCGAAGGTTCCGTCCCCAAGTTCGTCCGCCGCAAATGCCTAAAACGGTGGGCTATAGCCTGGGGGAGGGGGCTGGCCAACTTCGTCCGCCTCGGACTCGGAATGGGGGCGAGACTTGCGAGTGCCCTCCGTGTGCTAAAATTAGGCCGTGGCACAGCTTGGCGCCCAAAAAAATAAGCCCCGAAGGTCCCGTCCCCATGTCTGCCCGCCGTAAAATGCCTAAAAACGGGTATGGGCTATAGCCTTGGGGGAGGGGTTTGCCAACTTCTGTCCGCCGGATGGAATGGGGCGAGACTTTGCGAGCACCCTCCGTGTACCAAAAATAGGCCGCTGGCAAAGTCGCTCCCAAAAATTAGCCCCCCGAAGGTCCCGGGCCCCCATGTTCGTCCGCGCAAAATGCCCAAAACGGGTGGGCTATAGCCTTGGGGGAGGGGTTGGCCAACTTCGTCCGGGCCGGACTCGAATGGGGCGAGACTTTGGGAGCGTCCTCCGTGTGCTGTGGCCAGGGCCGCGTGCACAGCCGCGACCAAAAATAAATCCTCGAAGGTCCCATCCCCAAGTTCGTCCGCCGCAAAATGCCTAAAAACGGGTGGGCTATAGCCTTGGGGAGGGGGCTAGCCAATCCTCGTCCGCTCGGACTTGAATGGGGCGAGACTACGAGCGCTCCGTGTGCCAAAAATAGGCCGTGGACACAGCCGCGCCCAAAAATAAGCCCCCGAAGGTCCCGTTCCCAAGTTCACCCGCCGCAAAATGCCCAAAAAACGGGTGGGCTATAGCCTTGGGGGGAGGGGCTGGCCAACTTCGTCCGCCCGACTCGAATGGGGCGAGACTTGTGAGCGCCTCGTGTGCCAAAACCACGATGTGGGCACAGCCGCGCAGAAAATAAGCCCCGGGCTGCCCTGCCCCAAGTTCGCCCACCGCAAAAATGCCTAAAAACGGTGGCTATGCAGCCTTGGGGGAGGGGTGGCCAACTTCGTCCGCTCGGACTCGGGAATGGGGCGAGACTTTGCGAGCTCCGTGTGCCAAAAATAGTCACAACACAGCTGCTCTCAAAAATAAGCCCTCAAGGTCCCGCCCCTGCCCGTCCGCCGCAAAATGCCCAAAACACGGGTGGCTATAGCCTTGGGAAGGGCTGGCCCACTGGTCTCACTGACTCGGAATGGGGCAAGACTTCAGCACCCTTTGTGTGCTGCACTGCCGGGCACAGCCGCGCCCAAAAATAAGCCTCAAGGTCCCGCCCCTGCTCCGTCCGCCGCAAAATTCTAAAACGGGTGTGGGCTATAGCCTTGGGGGAGGGGGCTGGCCCACTTGTCCGGGCCGGACTCGGAATGGGGCGAGAGTCATGAGCACTCCGTGTAAAATAGGCCACGGGCACAGTTGCGCCCAAATATAAGCCCCCGGAGGCCCCATCCCAAGTTCGTGCGCCGCAAAATGCCCAAAAATGGGTGGGCCATAGCCTCAAGGGGAGGGGTTGGCCAACTGTCTACTGACTCGGAATGGGGCAAGACTTTAGCAACCTCCGTGCCAACATAGCCGCGGGCACAGCCGCAAGGTAAGCCTCCGGTTCCCGTCCCCAAGTTCGCCCGCTCGCAAAATGCCCAAAACGGGTGGGCTATAGCCTTTGGGGGAGGCCCACTTTGTCCGCTCGGACTCGGAATGGGGCGAGACTTTGCGAGCGCCTCCTGGGTGCCAAAAATAGGCCGCGGGCACAGCCGCGCCCAAAATAAGCCCTCGAAGGTCCCGTCCCCAAGTTCGGTCCGCCGCAAAAATTCCCAAAACGGGTGGGCGCAGCCTTGGGAGGGGTTGGCCCACTTGGTCCGCCTCGGACCCGGAATGGGGCAAGACTTTTGCAGACCCTTCGTGGTGCCAAAAATAGGCCGGGCAAGTACTGCCGCCCCCAAAAATAAGCCCCGAAGGTCCCTTGGCCCCTGCCCGTCCGGGCCGCAAAATGCCCAAAAACGGGTGGGCTATAGCCTTGGGGGAGGGGGCTGGCCACCGCCCGCTCGGACTCGGGAATGGGGCGACATTGTGAGTACCTCCGTGGTAAAATAGGCTGCGGGCACAGCTACCCAAATCTAAGCCCTGGAGGTCCCGCCCCAAGTTCGTCCGCCGCAAAAATTCCCAAAAAACGGGTGGGCTATAGCCTTCGGGGGAGGGGTTGGCCCACTTCATCCGGGCCGGACTCGGAATGGGCAAGACTTTTAACACCCTTCGTGGTGCCAAAAATAGGCCGGGCGGGCACTGCCGCCCTAAAATAAGCCTCGAAGGTCCCGTCCCCAAGATCGTCCGCCGCAAAATTCCCAAAAACGGGTGGGCCATAGCCTTGGGAAGGGGAAGGCCCCACTTCGGTCACTGCACTGGAATGGGGCAGATCTATGAAAGCACCCTTTGTGTGCCAAAATAGGCCGGGCACAGCCGCGCCCAACAATAAGGCCTCCCTGGCTGGCCTGGCCCCAAGTTCGTCCGCCGCAAAATTCCCAAAAACGGGTGGGCTATAGCCTTGGGGGAGGCTACCCACTGGGTCCACTGACTCGGAATGGGGCAAGACTTCGGCACCCTTCGTGTGCCAAAATAGGCCGCTGGCACTACCGCGCCTAAAAATAAGCCTCAAGGTCCTGCCCCAAAGTTCGGTCCGCGCAAAATGCCCAAAAACGGTGGGATATAGCCTGGGAGGGGCTGGCCAACTGGGCCCGCTGACTCGGAATGGGGCGAGACATTGTGAGCACTCCGGCAGGGTAAAAAATAGGTTATGGCACAGCTACACCCAAATCTAAGCCCCGGAGGTCCCGCGTCCCAAGATCGTCCGCCGTGAAAATGCCTAAAACGGGTGGGCCATAGCCTTGGGGGAGGGGCTGGCCAACCCTGTCCGCCTCGGACCTCGGAAGGGGGCGAGATTTTGCGAGCACCCTCCGTGCCAAACATAGGCCGGGCGGGCACAGCTGCCAAAATAAGCCCCGAAGGTCCTGGGCTGTTCGGCCCGCCTCGGCAAAATGCCCAAAAACGGGTGGCCAGGCCTTTGGGGGAGGGGGCTGGCTAACTTTCTGTCCGGGCCGTGTCGGAATGGGGCGAGACTTTACGAGCGCCTCCGTGGTGCTAAAGAAGCAATGGACACAGCCGCATCCAAAAATAAGCCCCTGGCCAACCTGGCCCCCAAGTTCGTCCGCCGCAAAAAGTCCCAAAAACGTGGTGGCCTATAGCCTTGGGAGGCCGGGCCAACTTCGTCCGCTCGGACTCTGAATGGGGCGAGACATTGCGAGCACCTCCGGTGGTGGGGGCCAGACCAGGCACAGTTGCGCCCAAATATAAGCCCTCGGGAGGTCCTATCCCCAAGTTCGTGCGCCGGCAAAAATGCCCAAAATGGGTGGGCCATAGCCTCAAGGGGAGGGGCTGGCCAACCGTCTCCCCACTGACTCGGAATGGGGCAAGATTTCATGAAAGCACCTCCTGCGGTGCCAACATAGGCCAGCGTGGGGGGCCAGCCGCGCCCAAAATAAGCCTCCAAGGTCCCGTCCCAAGTTCGTCCGCCGCAAAATGCCTCAAAAACGGGTGGGCTATAGCCTTGGGGGAGGGGCTGGCCAACTTCGGGTCCGCCTCGGACTCGGAATGGGGCGACTTACGAGCGGCCTCCGTGGTGCTGTAATAAGCCGCGGGCACAGCAGCGCCCAAAAATAAGCCCCCCGAAGGTACTGGGTCCCCAAGTTCGCTCTGCTGCAAAAATGCCCAAAACGTGGTGGGCTATAGCCTTGGGGAGGGGCTGACGACTTCGTCCGCTGGACTCCGGAATGGGGCGAGACTTTGCGAGCGGCTCCGTGGTGCCAAAATAGGCCGGTGGGAATAGCCTTGCCCAAAAATAAGCACCCGAAGGTCCCATCCCCAAGTTCATCCGCCACGCAAAGGCCCAAAACGGGTGGGCTAGTAGCCTTGGGGGAGGCTGCCACCTGTCCGCCTCGACTCGGGAATGGGGAGACTTTGCGAGCGCCTCCGTGTGCTGGGCTAAATAGGCCTCGCACAGCCGCACCCAAAATAAGCCCTCAAGGTCCCGCCCCCAAGTTCGTCCGCGCAAAAATGCCCGAAAACGGGTGGTGCTGAGCTTGGGGGAGGGGGTTGGCCAATCTCTGTCCGGGCCGGACTGGAATGGGGTGAGACTTATGGCAGCAATCTAACTGTGCTAAAATAAGCCAAAGTGGCACAGCCGCACCCCAAAATAAGCCCTCGAAGGTCCCGACCTGCTCCGGTCCGCCGCAAAATGCCCAAAACGAGTGGGCTATAGCCTTGGGGGAGGGGCTACACTTCTGGTCCGCTGGACTGAATGGGGCGAGACTTGCGAGTGCCCTCCGTAGCTTCTGGGGCCAGCTACAACACAGTCAAGGCTTCAAAAATAAGCCCCGAAGGTCCTGGTCCCCGACTTCGTCCGCCTGCAAAAAATACCCAAAAACGAGTGGGCTATAGCCTGGGGGGAGGGGCTGGTCCCCGTCCGCTCGGAGTCGGAATGGGGCGAGGGCCATGACCGCTCCGTGGTGGCTAAAATAGGTCACAGTAACAGCTGCGCCAAAGCACCAAGCTCCCCGGAGGTCCTGGCCCCCAAGTTCATCGGCCGTAAATGCCCAAAAACGGGTGGCTATAGCCTTGGGGGAGGCGCTGGCCAACTTCGTCCGCAGGACTCGGAATGGGGCGAGACACACAGCGCCATCCGTGAGCTGTGTGGCCAGGCCGCGGGCACAGCCGCGCCAAAAATAAGCCCCGAAGGTCCCGTCCCCTACTGTCCGTTTGAAAATACCTAAAACGAGTGGGCTATAGCCTTGGGGGAGGGGTTGGCCAACTTCGGCCCGGCTGACTGGAATGGGGGCGAGACTTTGCAGCGGCCTCCGTGCTAAAAGAAGCCGGGCACAGCAGCGCCCAAAATAAGCCCTCCAAGGTACCGCTCCCAAGTTCGCTCTGCTGCAAAAATGCCCAAAAACGGTGGGCTATAGCCTTGGGGGAGGGGGCTGCCCACTCTCCCTGGTCCGCTCGGACTCGGAATGGGGCGAGACTTTGCGAGCGGCCTCCGTGTGCCAAAATAGGCCGTGGGAACAGCTCTTGCCCAAAAATAGCCCTCGAAGGTCCCGCCTCCTCACTTCGGTCCGCCGTGAAAGTACCTAAAAACGAGTGGGCTATAGCCTTGGGGGAGGGGCTACAACTGCCCGCCGGAGTCGGGAATGGAGCGAGGCATTGCAGCGCTCCGTGTGCCAAAATAGGCCGGGCGGCACAGCTGCGCCTAAAATAAGCCCCGGAGGTCCTGGCCCCTGTTCATCGCCGCAAAATGCCTAAAAACGGTGGGCTATAGCCTTGGGAGGCGCTGGCCAATCTCGTCCGCAGGACTCGGAATGGGGCGGTAGACATTGCGAGCGCCATCCGTGTGCTGTGGGCTGAAGCCGCGGCACAGCCGCGCCCAAAATAAGCCCCGAAGGTCCCGCCCTCGGCTTCACCGCCGTAAAATACCTAAAACGAGTGGGCTATAGCCTTGGGGGAGGGGCTGGGGCCAATCTCTGTCCGCCGGACTTTGAATGGGCGAGACATTGCGAGCCATCCAGCAATAGGCTGTGGCACAGCCGCGCCCAAAAATAAGCCCCGAAGGTCCTGGCAATCCCCGACTTCGTCTCGCCGCAAAATACCCAAAACGAGTGGGCTATAGCCTTGGGAGAGTTGGCCAACTGGCCCGCTCGGACTCGGAATGGGGCGAGACTCACAGCACCCTCCGTGTGCCTTAGCCGCTGGCACAGCCGTGCCCAAAAATAAGCTCCTCAATGTCCTGGCCCCCACCTCGTCCGCCGCAAAAATGCCCAAAACGGGTGGGCTATAGCCTTGGGGAGGGGCTGGCCACCTTCGTCCGCCTCGGACTCGGAATGGGTCGAGACTTATGCAGTGCCTCCGTGAGCCTAAATAGGCCGCGGGCACAGCCGCGCACAAAAAATAAGCACCCAAGGTCCTGGCCCCGACTTCGTCCGCCGCAAAATACCCAAAACGAGTGGGCTATAGCCTTGGGGAGGGGTTGGAAGCAACTTCGTCTCGCCGGAGTCGGAATGGGCGACATTGCGAGCACCCTCCGTGTGCCAAAAATAGGCCGCGGCGAAGCTGCGCCAAAACAAGCTCCTCGGAGGTCCTGTCCCCAAGTTCACTGCCGCAAAATGCCCAAAAACGGGTGGGCTATAGCCTTGGGGGAGGGCCGCCCACTTCGTCCGCTCGGACTCGAATGCGGCGAGACTCATGAGCACCCTCCTTGTGACACAAATAGGCCGCGGGCACAGCCGCGCCCAAAAATAAGCCCGCCGAAGGTCCCTTCCTGCTCCGTCCGCCTCGCAAAATGCCCAAAAACGGTGGGCTATAGCCTGGGGGAGGGGGTTACACCTTCGTCCGCCGGACTCGGGAATGGGGCGAGACTTTGCAGTGCCTCCGTGGTGCCTGGGGCCAGGCCGCGTGGCACAGCCGCGCCCAAAATAAGCCCCTAAGGTCCCCGCCCCGATTCGTCCGCCGTAAAATACCTAAAAAACGAAAGTGGCTATAGCCTTGGGGGAGGGGCTGGCCAACTTCTGTCCGCCGGAGTCGGAATGGGCGAGATACTGCGAGCACCTCTGTGCCAAAATAGGCCGCGGCACAGCTAAGGTCCAAAAATAAGCCCCTGGAGGTCCCATCCTGCCCGTCCGCCGCAAAATGCCCAAAAACGGTGGCTTATAGCCTTGGGGGAGGGCTGCCACCTTCGTCCGCTCGGACTCGGGAATGGGGCGAGACTTTGCGAGTGCCTCCGTGTGCCTAAAATAGGCCGCGGGCACAGCTGCCCAAAATAAGCCCCCGAAGGTCCCGTCCCCAAGTTCATCGGCCGCAAAATGCCTAAAACGGGTGGGCTATAGCCTTGGGAGGCGCTCACAATCTCGTCCGCAGGACTGGAATGGGGCGAGACATTGCGAGCGCCATCCGTGGTGCTGGGAAGAGCCGCGGGCACAGCCGCACTCCAAAAATAAGCCCCCCGAAGGTCCTGGGCCTCGACCGTCTCGCCGCAAAATACCCAAAAACGAGTGGGCTATAGCCTTGGGGGAGGGGCTGGCCAACTTCGTCCGCCGGACTCGGGAATGGGGCGAGACTTTGCGAGCACCTCCATGTGCCACAATAGTCAAAGGGCACAGCCTGCCCAAAAATAAGCCCCTTGAATGTCCTGCTCATCTCCCACTCTGTCCGCCGCAAAATGCCCAAAAATGGGTGGGCTATAGCCTTGGGGGAGGGGCTGGCCACCTTCGTCCGCCTCGGACTCGGAATGGGCTCGAGACTCTTGCGAGTGCCCGTGTGCCTGAAGAAGGGCACAGTCACAAGACAAAAATAAGCACCCGGTCCGTCCCGACTGTCTCGCCGCAGAAAATACCCAAAACGAGTGGGCTATAGCCTTGGGGAATACAACTTTCAGCCGCCGGAGTCGGAATGGGGCGAGATATTGCGAGCAATTCTCCGTGTGCCAAAATAGGTCAGCGGGCGGTTGCGAAGTTACTATTGCTCCTAAAAATAAGCTCCCTGGAGGTCCCGCCCCCAAGTTCATCGGCCGCAAAATGCCCAAAACGGGTGGGCTATAGCCTTGGGGGAGGGCTGGCCCACTTCGTCCGCCTCGGACTCGGAATGGGGCGAGACTTGCGAGTGCCTCCGTGTGCCTGTGGCCAGGGGTCATGTGGGGCACAGCCGCGCCCAAAATAAGCCCCGAAGGTCCCGTCCCCTACTTCGCCCGCCGCAAAATACCTAAAACGAGTGGCTATAGCCTTGGGGGAGGCTGGAACCCTGCCCGCCGGAGTCGGGAATGGGGCGAGATATCATTGCGAGCACCTCCGTGTGCCACAATAGGCCGGGCACAGCCGCGCCAAAAATAAGCTCCGCAAGGTCCCTTCCCAAGTTCGGCCCGCCGCAAAATGCCCAAAAAACGGGTGGGCTATACAGCCTTGGGGGAGGGGGCTGGCACCTTCGGTCCGCTCGGACTCGGAATGGGGCGAGACTTCAGTGCCCTCCGTGTGTAAAAGAAGGCCAGGCCGTGGGCACAGCCACGCCTAAAATAAGCCCTGGTCTGCCCCGCCCCGACTTCGTCCACGCAAAATACCTAAAAACGAGTGGGCTATAGCCTTGGGGGAGGGGGCTGGCCACAACTCGGTCTCTCGGAGTCGGAATGGGGCGAGATGCAATAGCACCCTCTGTGGTGCTGTGTGGGCCATGGGCCGCGGGCACAGCTGCGCCCAAAATAAGCCCCTGGAGGTCCCATCCCCAAGTTCGTCCGCCGCAAAATGCCCAAAACGGGTGGGCTATAGCCTTGGGGGAGGCTGGCAACTCGTCCACCCTGACTCGGAATGGGGCGAGACTTACGAGCGGCCCCCGTGTGTGCCAAAATAGGCCACGGGCACAGCCACACCCAAAAATAGCCCCTCTTGGAGGTCCCGCCCCAAGTTCGTCCGCCGTAAAATGCCTAAAAACGGGTGGGCTATAGCCTTGGGGGAGGGGCTGGCCACCTGCCTCCGCCGGACTGGAATGGGTCGAGACTGTGCGAGTGCCCTCCGTGTGCCTAAAATAGGCCCGGGCACAGCCACGCACAAAAATAAGCACCAAGGTCCTGTCCCCCTCTCAGACTTCGCCCGCCGCAAAATACCTAAAAACGAGTGGGCTGCAGCCTTGGGGGAGGGGCTACAATCTCCTGGTCTTCAACTGGGCCGGAGTCGGAATGGGCGAGACATTGCAGCACCTCCGTGTGCCAAAATAGGTCACATGTGCTGCCGCGAAGCTGCGCCAAAATAAGCCCCCGGAGGTCCCTGGCCCTTGCTCCATCGGCCGCAAAATGCCTAAAAACGTGGTGGGCTATAGCCTTGGGGGAGGGGTTGGCCCACTTGGTCCCGCTGATGAATGCGGCGAGACTTTGCGAGCACCCTCCGTGGTGCCACAATAGGCCGCGGGCACAGCCGCGCCCAAAAATAAGCCCCGCGAAGGTCCCTTCCCAAGTCATTCCGCCGCAAAATGCCCAAAACGGGTGGGCTTATAGCCTTGGGGGAGGGGCTGGGCACCGCCTCGGGACTCCGGAATGGGGCGAGACTTTGCGAGTGCCTCCGTGTGCCTAATAGGGCCGGGCACAGCCGCGCCCAAAAATAAGCCCTAAGGTCCCGTCCTCGACTGGGTCTGTTCATGCCGCAAAATACCCAAAAACGAGTGGGCTATAGCCTTGGGGGAGGGGCTGGCTAACCCGTCCGCCTCGGAGTCGGAATGGGGCGAGATATTGCGAGCACTCTGTGTGCTGCAAAAATAGGCCGCGGGCACAGCTGCGTCCAAAATAAGCCCCGGAGGTCCCATCCCCAAGTTCGTCTCGCCGCAAAAAATGCCCAAAAACGGGTGGGCTATAGCCTTGGGGGAGGGGCTGGCCCACTTCATCCGCCGGACTCGGAATGGGGCGAGACTTTTACGAAATGCGCCCCGTGGTGCCAAAAAAATAGCTACAGGCACAGCCACACCCAAATAAGCCCCGAAGGTCCTGGCCCCCAAGTTCGTCCGCCGTAAAATGCCTAAAAACGGGTGGGCTATAGCCTTGGGGGAGGGGTTGGCCAACTTCGTCCGCTCGGACTCGGAATGGGGTGAGATTTTATGCCTCCGTGTGCCAAATATAGGCCGCGATCACAGCCGCCCCTGCAAAAATAAGCTCAAGGTCCTGGGCCCCCAAGTTCGTCCGCCGCAAAAGCCCAAAAACGGGTGGGCTATAGCCTTGGGGAGGGGGTTGCCACCTCTCGTCCGCCTCGGACTCGGAATGGGGGCGAGACTCGCGCAGCTCCTCCGTGGTGGCAAAATAGGGCTTTCTGCGGCACAGCGCGCCAAAATAAGCTCCTGAAGGTCCCGTCCCAAGTTCTGGCCGCCGCAAAAATGCCCAAAAACGGGTGGGCTTAGCCTTGGGGGAGGGGCTGGCCACCTTCTCCGCCGGACTCGGAATGGGGCGAGATTTTGCGAGTGCCTCCGTGTGCCAGGTGCAAATATAGGCCGCGACCACAGCCGCTCCCAAAAATAAGCTCTCCCCAAGTCCCGAAGGTCCCGTCCCCAAGTTCGTCCGCCGCAAAAAGGCCCAAAAAACGGGTGGGCTATAGCCTTGGGGGGAGGGGCTGGCCACCTTCGTCCGCCGGACTCGGAATGGGGTGAGACTGCGCGAGCTCCCTCCGTGTGGCAAAAATAGGCCGCGGGCACAGCCGCGCCCAAAAATAAGCTCCCGTCCCCAAGTTCGTCCGCCGCAAAAATGCCCAAAAAACGGGTGGGCTATAGCCTGGGGGGGAGGTGCTGGCACCTTCGGGTCCGCCGGACTCGAATGGGGCGGGACTTGAGAGAACCTCCGTGTGCCAGTAGCTGCGGCACAGCTGCGCTTCAAAAATAAGTACCCGAAGGTCCCATTCCCCAAGTTCGTCCGCCGCACAAATGCCCATCAAATGGGTGGGCGATAGCCTTGGGGGGAGGTGCTGGCCAACTTCATCCGCCGGACTCGGAATGGGGCGAGACTTTACGAGCGGCCCCCGTATGCCAAAAGGCTGGTACAGCTGCAAGGCCCAAAAATAAGCCCCCGAAGGTCCCGCCCCAAGTTCGTCCGCCCAAAAATGCCTAAAAACGGGTGGCTATAGCCTGGGGGAGGGGCTTGTCCCACTCTGTCCGCTCGGACTCGGAATGGGGCGAGACTTGCGAGCGGCCTCCGTGTTCTGTAAAATAGGCCGGGCACAGCCGTGCCAAAAATAAGCCTCCCGAAGGTCCTGTCCCCAAGTTCGTCCGCCGCAAAATGCCCAAAACGGGTGGGCTATAGCCTTGGGGGAGGGGCTGGCCAATCTCTGGCCCCCGGACTCCCGGAATGGGGCGAGACTTTGCGAGCACCCTCCGTGTGCCAAAACAGGCTTACGACCACAGCCTTGCACAAAATAAGCCCCTCGAAGGTCCCGCCCCAAGTTCGCCCGCCGCAAAATGCCTCCAAAAACGGGTGGGCTGGTAGCCTTGGGGGAGGGGCTGGACACCTTCGTCCGCCGGACTCGGAATGGGGGGAGACTTTGCCAGCGCTCCAGGTGCTGTGGGCAAATAGGGCTGCAAGGCTGGCACAGCGCGCCAAAAATAAGCTCCCGAAGGTCCCGCCCCAAGTTCGGTCCGCCGTGGGAAATGCCTCCCAAAAATGGGTGAGCTATAGCCTTGGGGGAGGGGCTGGCTAACTCGTCCGCTGACTCAGAATGCGCGAGACTTTGTGAGCGCCTCTGTTTGTCAGGCCAGGGGCCGCGGCACAGCTGCCTGGCCCAAAATAAGCCTCAAGGTCCTGGCCCTCATGTTCGTCCGCCGCAAAATGCCTTTAAAAACAGTGGGCTATGTAGCCCCGGGGAGGGGCTGGCCAACTTCGTCTATCGCTACTCGGACTAGGAATGGGGTGAGACTTGCACAGCGCCCTCCGTGTGCTGCAAAATAGGCCGGGCACAGCTGCGCCCAAAAATAAGCCCCGTCCCGTCCCCAAGTTCGTCTCCGCCGCAAAATGCCTAAAAACGGGCGGGCTATAGCCTCTGGGAGGGGCTGGACACCTGGCGTCCGCCTGGACTCGGAATGGGCGAGACTTGCAAATGCCTCCGTGCCAAAATAGGCCATGTAAGACTGCCACACCCAAAATAAGCCCCGAAGGTCCTGGCCCCCAAGTTCGGTCCGCTACTCGTAAAATGCCCAAAAACGGGTGGTCTATAGCCTTGGGGGAGGCTGGGCTGGTCAACTTCATCCGCCTGGACTAGAATGGGACGAGACTTTACAGCGAGCCTCCGTGGTGCTGGGAATAGCCGCGGGCACAGCCGCGCCCAAAAATAAGCCCCCCGAAGGTCCTGGCCCCAAGTTCGTCCGCCGCAAAATGCCCAAAAAGCGGGTGGGCTTTAGCCTTGGGGGAGGTTGGCCAACTTCGTCCGCTGGACTCGGAATGGGGCGAGACTTTGTGAGGGCCCTCCGTCTGCCAGTAAAAAATAGCCGCAGGCAAAGCTGCGCCAAAAATAAGCCCCCGAAGGTCCTGCCCCAAGTTCGTCCGCCGCAAAATGCCCAAAAACGGGTGGGATATAGCCTTGGGGGAGGGGGCTGGCCAACTCGTCCGCCTGGACTCGGAATGGGGCTAGACTTTTCGAGCGCTCCGTGTGCCACAAATAGGGCCATAGCCGCGCCCAAAAATAAGCCCCCGAAGGTCCCGCCCAAGTTCGGCAAAATGCCCAAAAACGGGTGGGCTTAAGCCCTTGGGGGAGGGGCTGGCCATCTCAAATTGACTTTCGGAATGTGGCGAGACTTTTATGCACGCCTCCGTGCAATAGCGCGGGGCACAGCCGCGCCCAAAAATAAGCCCCCCAAGGTCCTCCCCAAGTTCGCCGCCTCGCAAAAATGCCCAAAATAGGTGGCTGGCAGCCTGGGAGGGCCCACTTCGTCCGGGACTCGGGAATGGGCGAGACATGCAGCGCCCGTGGGTGGTAAAATAGGCGGGCACAGCTGCGCCAAATATAAGCCCCGGAGGTCCCGTCCCCAAGTTCGATCCGCCGCAAAATGCCCAAAACGGGTGGGCCATAGCCTTGGGTGGAGGGGCTGGCCAACCGGCTCCTCCCGGACTCGGAATGGGGCGAGACTTGCGAGCACCCTCCGTGTGCCAAACATAGACCTCGGGCACAGCCGTGCAAAAATAATCCCGAAGGTCCCATCCCCAAAATCGTCAGGGCGCAAAAATGCCCAAAAACGGGTGGGCTATAGCCTTGGGGAGTGGGCTGGCCAACTCGTCCGGACTCGGAATGGGGCGAGACTTTGGGAGCACCTTCCGTGTGCCAGCCAGGCCGCGGACACAGCCGCGCCAAAAATAAGCCCCAAATTGTCCCCCCCAAGTTCGTCCGCCGCAAAAATGCCTAAAACGGGTGGGCTATAGCCTTGGGGGAGGGGCTGGCCAACTTAGTCTCGCTGGACTCGGAATGGGGCGAGACTTTGCTCAGAGCCCTCCGTGTGCCAACAATAGGCAGCCAGAACCAAAAATAAGACCCTGAAGGTCCTGGCCCCAAGTTTCGTCCGCCGCAAAATGCCCAAAAACGGGTGGGCTCATAGCAGCCTTGGGGGAGGGGGGCCCAACTTTGCCCGCCGTACTGAATGGGGCGAGACTTTGCGAGCACCCTCCGTGTGCCAAATAGGCTGCGGGTACAGCTTCACAGCTGCGCCCCAAATATAAGCCCCCGGAGGTCCTGGGCCCCAAGTTAGGTCCGCCGCAAAAATGCCCAAAAACGGGTGGGCCATAGCCTTGGGGGAGGGGCTGGCAAACTTCGCCCGCTTGACTCGGAATGGGGCGAGACTTTCTTACGAGCACCCTCCGTGTGCTGTAAGCCAAACATAGGCTGAATGGGCAGCCGCGCCTAAAAATAAGCCCCAAAGGTCCCCCAAGAAGGTCCCGTCCCCAAGTTCGTCGGCCATGCAAAATACCTAAAAAAAAATGCGGTGGGCTATAGCCTTGGGGGAGGGGGCTGGCCAACTCTCGTCCGCCGGACTCGGAATGGGGCGAGACTTGCGAGCACTTCCGGTGCCAAAATAGGGCCGTGGGCAGACTTTGCAGTCGCGCCCAAAAATAAGCCCAAGGTCCCGCTCCCAAAGGTCCCGCCCCCAAGTTCGGGTCGGGGCGCCGCAAAATGCCCAAAACGGGTGGGCCATAGCCTTGGGGGAGGGGCTGGCTAACTTCGTCCGCTGACTCGGAATGGGGCGAGACTTTTGAGCGCTCCGTCAGCCACAAGGGTGCTATGGTACAGCTGCGCCAAATATAAGCGGAGGTCCTGGCCCCAAGTTCGTCCGCCGCATGAAATGCCCAAAAACGGTGGGCCATAGCCTTGGGTGGAGGGGGCCAACTCGTCCGCCGGACTCGGAATGGGGCGAGACTTTGCGAGCACCCTCCGTGCCAAACATAGACCGCGGGCACAGCCGCGCCAGAAAATAAGCCTCAAGGTCCTGGCCCCCAAGTTCTGGCCGCAAAAATGCCTAAAACGGGTGGGCTATAGCCTTGGGGAGGGGCTGGCCAACTCGTCCGCTCGGACTCGGAATGTGGCGGACTTTGCGAACGCCTCCGTGTGCTGGGCAAAACAGGCCGCGGGCACAGCCGCGCCCAAAAATAAGCCCCAAGGTCCTGGGCGCCCCAAGTTCGTCCGCCGCAAAATGCCCAAAAACGGGTGGCTATAGCCTTGGTGGGAGGGGCTGGCCAACATCGTCCGCCGGACTCGGAATTGGCGAGACATTTCGAGCGCCTCCGTGTGTTAAAATAGGCCACGGACACAGCCATCCAAAAATAAGCCCCCCTGAAGGTCCTGGCCCCAAGTTCGTCCTCGCCGCAAAAATGCCTAAAATGGGTGGGCTATAGCCTTGGGGAGGGGCTGGCCAACTTCTGTCCGGGCCGGACTCGGAATGGGCGAGACTTTGCGAGCACCCTCCGTGTGCAAAATAGGGCCACGGGCACAGCCGTCCAAAAATAAGCCCCGAAGGTCCTGGCGTCCCCAAGTTCGTCCGCCGCAAAAATGCCTAAAAACGGGTGGGCTATAGCCTTGGGGGAGGGGCTGGCCAACTGTCCGCCGGACTCGGAATGTGGCGGGATTTGCAACGCCCTCCGTGTAAAAAGAAGCCGGGCAAAGCCACGCCAAAAATAAGCCCCCGAAGGTCCCGCCCCAAGTTCGTCCGCCTGCAAAAATGCCCAAAAACGGTGGCCTATAGCCTTGGGGGGAGGGGCTGGCCCACTGTCCGCTGACTCGGAATGGGCGAGACTTTGCGAGCGCCTCCGTGTGCTGCCAAGGACACATCCGCGCCCAAAAATAAGCCCCCGAAGGTCCTGTACCCAAGTTCGTCCGCTGCAAAAATGCCCAAAAAACAGGTGGGCTATAGCCTGGGGGAGGGGCTGGCACTTTGTCCGCCGGACTCGGAATGGGGTGAGATTTGCGAGCACCCTTCGTGTGTAAAATAGTCCAAGGGCACGGCCGCGCCCAAAAATAAGCCCTGAAGGTCCCGTCCCAAGTTCGTCCGCTGCAAAATGCCAAAAACGGGTGGGCTATAGCCTTGGGGGAGGGACTGGCCTACTTCATCCGTCGGACTCGAATGGGGCGAGACTTTGCAGCGCCTCCGTGTGCTAATAGGCCACGGGCACAGCCGCGCCCAAAAATAAGCCCCCGAAGTTCCCGTCCCCAAGTTCGTCCGCCGCAAAAATGACCAAAAAACGGGTGGGCTATAGCCTTGGGGGGAGGGGCTAGCCAACTTTGCCCGCCGGACTCGGAATGGGGCGAGACTTTGCGAGAGCCCTCGGTGTGCCAAAAATAGGCCGCGGGCACAGCCGCGCCCAAAAATAAGCCCCCGAAGGTCCCGTGCCCAAGTTCGTCCGCTGCAAAAATGCCCAAAAAACAGGTGGGCTATAGCCTTGGGGGGAGGGGCTGGCCGACTTCGTCCGCCGGACTCGGAATGGGGTGAGACTTTGCGAGCACCCTTCGTGTGTAAAAAATAGTCCGCGGGCATGGCCGCGCCCAAAAATAAGCCCCCGAAGGTCCAGTCCCCAAGTTCGTCCGCCGCAAAAATGCCCAAAAAACGGGTGGGATATAGCCTTGGGGGGAGGGGCAGGCCGACTTCGTCACCCAGTATCGGAATGGGGCGAGACGATGCTTCAGCCCACAGTGTGCCAAAAATAGACCGCGGGCACAGCCGCGTCCAAAAATAAGCCCCCGAAGGTCCCGTACCCAAGTTCGTCCGCTGCAAAAATGCCCAAAAAACAGGTGGGCTATAGCCTTGGGGAGACGGGCTGGCCGACTTCGTCCGCCAGACTCGGAATGGGGTGAGACTTTGCGAGCACCCTTCGTGTGCCAAAAATAGGCCACGGGCACAGTCGCGCCCAAAAATAAGCCCCTGAAGGTCCCGTCCCCAAGTTCGTCCGCCGCAAAAATGCCCAAAAAACGGGTGGGCTATAGCCTTGGGGGAAGGGGCCGGCCAACTTCGTCCGCCGGACTCGGAATGGGGCGAGACTTTTCGAGCATTCTCCGTGTGCCAAAACTAGGCCGCGGGCATAGCTGTGCCCAAAAATAAGCCCCCGAAGGTCCCGTCCCCAAGTTCGTCCGCCGCAAAAATGCCCAATAAACGGGTGGGCTATAGCCTTGGGGGGAGGGGCTGGCCAACTTCGTCCGCCGGACTCGGAATAGGGCGAGACTTTGGGAGCACCCTCCGTGTGCCAAAAATAGGCCGCGGGCACAGCCGCGCCCAAAAATAAGCCCCCGACGGTCCCGTCCCCAGGTTCGTCCGCCGCAAAAATGACCAAAAAACGGGTGGGCTATAGCCTTGGGGGGAGGGACTGGCCTACTTCATCCGTCGGACTCGGAATGGGGCGAGACTTTGCGAGCGCCCTCCGTGTGCTAAAAATAGGCCACGGGCACAGCCGCGCCCAAAAATAAGCCCCCGAAGTTCCCGTCCCCAAGTTCGTCCGCCGCAAAAATGACCAAAAAACGGGTGGGCTATAGCCTTGGGGGGAGGGGCTAGCCAACTTTGCCCGCCGGACTCGGAATGGGGCGAGACTTTGCGAGAGCCCTCGGTGTGCCAGAAATAGGCCGCGGGCACAGCCGCGCCCAAAAATAAGCCCCCGAAGGTCCCGTGCCCAAGTTCGTCCGCTGCAAAAATGCCCAAAAAACAGGTGGGCTATAGCCTTGGGGGGAGGGGCTGGCCGACTTCGTCCGCCGGACTCGGAATGGGGTGAGACTTTCACAGGCACCCTTCGTGGTGGTCCGCGGGCATGGCCGCCAAAAATAAGCCCCGAAGGTCCAGTCCCCAAGTTCGCCGTGAAAATGCCCAAAAACGGGTGGGATATAGCCTTGGGGAGGGGCTGGCCGACTTCGTCCGCTAGACTTGGGGGGCGAGACTTTGCGAGCGCCCTCCGTGGTGCTAGACCAAGGGGCACAGCCGCGTCCAAAAATAAGCCCCGAAGGTCCCGCACTAAGTTCGTCCGCTGCAAAATGCCCAAAAACAGGTGGGCTATAGCCTTGGGAGACGGGCTGGCCGACTTCGTCCGGGCCAGACTCGGAATGGGGTGAGACTTTATAGCACCCCTTCGTGTGCAAAAAATAGGCCACGGGCACAGCCGCGTCCAAAAATAAGCCCCCGAAGGTCCCGTCCCCAAGTTCGTCCGCCGCAAAAATGCCCAAAAAACGGGTGGGCTATAGCCTTGGGGGAAGGGGCCGGCCAACTTCGTCCGCCGGACTCGGAATGGGGCGAGACTTTGCGAGCATTCTCCGTGTGCCAAAACTAGGCCGCGGGCATAGCTGTTCCCAAAAATACGCCCCCGAAGGTCCCGTCCCCAAGTTCGTCCGCCGCAAAAATGCCCAAAAAACGGGTGGGCTATAGCCTTGGGGGGAGGGGCTGGCCAACTTCGTCCGCCGGACTCGGAATGGGGCGAGACTTTGGGAGCACCCTCCGTGTGCCAGGCGCGGGCACAGCCGCGCCCAAAATAAGCCCCCGACGGTCCTGGCCCCATGTTCGCCCGCCCCAAAAAGCCCAAAAACGGGTGGGCTATAGCCTTGGGGTGAGGGGCTGGCCATGTTCGTCCGCCGGACTCGGAATGTGTCGAGACTTTGCGAACGCCCTCCGTGTACCTAAAGTAGGCTGCGGGCACAGCCGCGCCCAAAAATAAGCGCCCGAAGGTCCCTTCCCCAAGTTCGTCCGCCGCAAAAATGCCCAAAAAACGGGTGGGCTATATCCTTGGGGGGAGGGGCTGGCAAACTTCCTCTGCCGGACTCGAATCGGTCGAGACTTTGCGAGCGCCTCCGTGTGCCAAAATAGGCTGTAGCCAAAGCCGCACCCAAAAATAAGCCCCGAAGGTCCTGGCCCCAAGTTCCGGGCCGCAAAAATTCCCAAAAAAGGTGGGCTATAGCCTGGGGAGGGGCTGGCCAACTTCGTCCGCCGGACTCGGAATGGGGCGAGACTTTGCGAGCGCTCCGTGGTGCCAAAGGCCGCGGGGACGCGCGCAAAAATAAGTCCTCAAGGTCCTACCTAAGTTCGGCCCGCCGCAAAAATGCTCAAAAAACGGGTGGGCTGTAGCCTTGGGGGGAGTGCTGGCCTACTTCGTCCGTCGGATTCGGAATGTTGTGAGACTTTGCGAGCACCCTCCGTGTGCCAAAAATAGGTTGCGTCACAGTCGCGCCAAAAATAAGCCCCGAAGGTCCCGGCCCCAAGTTCGTCCGCCAAAAAATGCCCAAAAACGGGTGGGCTATAGCCTTGGGGGAGGAGCTGGCCAATCCGTCCGCCGACTAGGAATGGAGCGAGACTTTGCTAGCGCTCTCCGTGTGCCAACACAGGCCGTGGCACAGCCGCACCCAAAAATAAGGCCCTGAAGGTCCCGTCCCCAAGTTCGTCCGCCGCAAAATGCCCAAAACGGGTGGGCTATAGCCTTGGGGGAGGGGCTGGCCCACTCGTCCGCCGCACTGGAATGGGGCGAGACTTTGCGAGCGCCTCCGTGTGCCAAAATAGGCCGTGGGCACAGCCGCCCAAAAATAAGCCCCGAAGGTCCCGGGCCCCAAGTTCGTCCCGCAAAATGCCCAAAAATGGGTGGGCCATATCCTTGGGGAGGCGCTGAACAATCCGTCCGCCGGACTCGGGAATGGGGGCGAGACTTTGCTAGAGCCCTCGTGTGCCAACAATAGGTGGGCACCAGAACCAAAAATAAGACCCTGAAGGTCCCGTCCCCAAGTTCGTCCGCGCAAAATGCCAAAAAACGGGTGGGCCATATCCTTGGGGGGAGGCGCTGAACAACTTCGTCCGCCGGACTCGGAATGGGGCGAGACTTTGCGAGCACCCTCCGTGTGCCAACAATAGGCCGCGGGCGCAGCCGCGCCAAAAAATAAGCCGCCGGAGGTCCCGTCCCCAAGTTCGTCTACTGCAAAAATGCCCAAAACGGTGGGCTATAGCCTTGGGGGAGGGCTGGCTGGCAACTTCGCCCGCCGGACTCGGAATGGGGCGAGACTTTGAGAGCGCCCTCCGTGTGCCAAAATAGGCAGCGGCACAGCCGCGCCCAAAAATAAGCCCCTGAAGGTCCCGTCCCTAAGTTCGTCCGCCGCAAAAATGCCCAAAAAACGGGTGGGATCTAGCCTTAGGGGGAGGGGCGGGCCAACTTCGTCCGCCGGACTCGGAATGGGGCGAGACTTTGCGAGCACCCTCCGTCTGCCATAAATAGGCCGCGGGAACAGCCGCTCCCAAAAATAAGCCCCCGAAGGTCCCGTCCCCAAGTTCGTCCGCCGTAAAAATGCCCAAAAAAGGGGTGGTCTATAGCCTTGGGGGGAGGGGCGGGCCAACTTCGTCCGCCGGACTCGGAATGGGGCGAGACTTTGCGAGCGCCCTCCGTCTGCCAAAAATAGGCCGCGGGCACAGCCGCACCCAAAAATAAGCCCCTGAAGGTCCCGTCCCCAAGTACGTCCGCCCGCAAAATGCCCAAAAACGGGTGGGCTAGAGCCTTGGGGAGGGGGGCGGGCCAACCGTCCACCGGACTCGGAATGGGGCGAGACTTACAGCGCCCTCCGTCTACCAAAAATAGGCCGCGGGCACAGCCGCACCCAAAAATAAGCCCCCGAAGGTCCCGTCCCCTGGCACGTCCGCCGTAAAATGCCCAAAAAACGGGTGGGCTATAGCCTTGGGGGGAGGAGCTGGCCAACTTCGTCCGCCGGACTAGGAATGGAGCGAGACTTTGCTAGCGCTCTCCGTGTGCCAACAATAGGCCGTGGGCACA
This sequence comes from Citrus mangshanensis, assembly GCA_030449895.1. Classification (NCBI taxonomy): domain Eukaryota; kingdom Viridiplantae; phylum Streptophyta; class Magnoliopsida; order Sapindales; family Rutaceae; genus Citrus; species Citrus mangshanensis. The sequence continues at coordinate 20,435 of JASUUJ010000359.1, forward strand.
GCCGCACCCAAAAATAAGGCCCTGAAGGTCCCGTCCCCAAGTTCGTCCGCCGCAAAAATGCCCAAAAAACGGGTGGGCTATAGCCTTGGGGGGAGGGGCTGGCCCACTTCGTCCGCCGCACTCGGAATGGGGCGAGACTTTGCGAGCGCCCTCCGTGTGCCAAAAATAGGCCGCGGGCACAGCCGTGCCAAAAATTAAGCCCCCGGAGGTCCCGTCCCCAAGTTCGTCTGCTCCAAAAATGCCCAAAAAACGGGTGGCCTATAGCCTTGGGGGGAGGGGCTGGCCAACTTCGTCCGCCGGACACGGAATGGGTCGAGACTTTGCGAGCACCCTCCGTGCACCAAAAAAAAGCCGCGGACACAACCACGCCAAAAAATAAGCCCCCGAAGGTCCCGTCCCCAAGTTTGTCCGCCGCGAAAATGCCCAAAAAACGGGTGGCCTATAGCCTTGGGGGGAGGGGCTGGCCCACTTCGTCCGCCAGACTCGGAATGGGGAGAGACTTTGCGAGCGCCCTCCGTGTTCCAAAAATAGGCCGCGGGCACATCCGCGCCCAAAAATAAGCCCCCGAAGGTCCCGTACCCAAGTTCGTCCGCTGCAAAAATGCCCAAAAAACAGGTGGGCTATAGCCTTGGGGGAGGGGCTGGCCGACTGTCCGCCGGACTCGGAATGGGGTGAGACTTAGCACCCTTCGTGTAAAAATAGTCCGCGGGCACGGCTCGCCCAAAAATAAGCCCCAAGGTCCCGCCCCAAGTTCGGTCCCGCTGCAAAAATGCCAAAAACGGGTGGGCTATAGCCTTGGGGAGGGGGCTGGCCTACTTCATCCGTCGGACTCGGAATGGGGCGAGACTTTGCGAGCGCCTCCGTGTGCTAAATAGGCCACGGGCACAGCCGCGCCAAAATAAGCCCCCGAAGTTCCCGTCCCCAAGTTCGTCCGCCGCAAAAATGACCAAAAAACGGGTGGGCTATAGCCTTGGGGGGAGGGGCTAGCCAACTTTGCCCGCCGGACTCGGAATGGGACGAGCCTTTGCGAGAGCCCTCGGTGTGCCAAAAATAGGCCGCGGGCACAGCCGCGCCCAAAAATAAGCCCCCGAAGGTCCCGTCCCCAAGTTCGTCCGCCGCAAAAATGCCCAAAAAACGGGTGGGCTATAGCCTTGGGGGAAGGGGCTGGCCAACTTCGTCCGCCGGACTCGGAATGGGGTGAGACTTTGTGAGCATTCTCCGTGAGCCAAAACTAGGCCGCGGGCACAGCCGTACCCAAAAATAAGCCCCCGAAGGTCCCGTCCCCAAGTTCGTCCGCCCAAAATGCCTAAAAACGGGTGGGCTATAGCCTTGGGGAGGGATCACCGCCCGGACTCGGAATTGGGCGAGACTTTGCGAGCGCCCTCCGTGTGCCAAAAATAGGCCGCGGGCACAGCCGCACCCAAAACTAAGCCCCCGACGGTCCCGTCCCGAAGTTCGTCCGCCGCAAAAATGCCCAAAATACGGGTGGGCTATAGCCTTGGGGGGAGGGGCTGGTCATCTTCATCCGCCGGACTCGGAATGGGGCGAGACTTTGCAAGCACCCTCCGTGTGCCAAAAATAGGCCGCGGGCACAGCCGCGCCCAAAAATAAGCCCCCGAAGGTCACGTCCCCAAGTCCGTCCGCCGCAAAAATGTCCAAAAAACGGGTGGGCTATAGCCTTGGGGGGAGGGGCTGGCCGACTTCGTCCGCCAGACTCGGAATGGGGCGAGACTTTACGAGCGCCCTCCGTGTGCCAAAAATAGGCCGCGGCCACAGCCGCGCCCAGAAGTAAGCCCCTGAAGGTCCCGTCCCCAAGTTCGTCCGCCGCAAAAATGCCCAAAAAACGGGTGGGATATAGCCTTAGGGGGAGGGGCGGCCCAACTTCGTCCGCCGGACTCGGAATGGGACGAGACTTTTGCGAGCGGCCTCCGTGTGCTGCAAAAAGCCGCACCCAAAAATAAGCCCCAAGGTCCCGTCCCCAAGTTCATCCGCCGTAAAAATGCCCAAACTTTGCGGCCCTCCGTGTGCCAGGCCGCGGACAAAGCCGCACTCAAAATAAGCCTGAAGGTCCTGGCCCCAAGTTCGTCCGCCGTAAAATGCCCAAAAACGGGTGGGCTATAGCCTTGGGGGAGGGGCTGGCCAACTTCGTCCGCCGGACTCGGAATGGGGCGAGACTTTGCGAGCGCCTCCGTGGTGCCAAAAATAGGCCGTGGGCACAGCCGCGCCCAAAAATAAGCCCCGAAGGTCACGCCCCAAGTTCGCCCCCGCAAAAATGTCCAAAACGGGTGGGCTATAGCCTTGGGGAGGGGCTGGCAACTTCGTCCGCCGGACTCGTAATGGGGCGAGACTTTAAAGCCCTCCGTGTGCTGTGGCCAGGGCACAGCCGCCAAAAATAAGCCCCGAAGGTCCCGTCTCCAAGTTCGTCCGCCGCAAAATGCCCAAAAAGGGTGGGCTATAGCCTTGGGGGAGGGCTCACCAACTTCGCCGGACTCCGAATAGGGCGAGACTTTACGAGCGGTCTCCGTATGCCAAAAATAGGCTGCAGGCACAGCAGCGCCCACAAATAAGTCCCCGAAGGTCCCGTCCCCAAGTTCATCCGCCGCAAAATTGCCCAAAAAACAGGTGGGCTATAGCCTTGGGGGAGGGCTCACCAACTCCCGCCTCGGACTCGGAATAGGGTGAGACTTGACGAGCGGTCTCCGTATGCCAAAAATAGGCTGTAGGCACAGCTGCGCCCAAAAATAAGCCCCCGAAGGTCCCGTCCCCAAGTTCGTCCGCCGTAAAAATGCCCAAAAAACGGGTGGGCTATACCCTTGGGGGGAGGGCCTGACCAACTTCGTCCGCCGGACTCGGAATAGGGCGAGACTTTACGAGCTGTCTCCGTATGCCAAAAATAGGCTGCAGGCACAGCCGCACCCAAAAATAAGTCCCCGAAGGTCCCGTCCCCAAGTTCATCCGCCGCAAAAATGCCCAAAAAACAGGTGGGCTATAGCCTTGGGGGGAGGGCCTGACCAACTTCGTCCGCCGGACTCGGAATAGGGTGAGACTTTACGAGCGGTCTCCGTATGCCAAAAATAGGCTGCAGGCACAGCCGCGCCCAAAAATAAGCCCCCGAAGGTCCCGTCCCCAAGTTCATCCGCCGCAAAAATGCCCAAAAAACGGGTGGGCTATAGCCTTGGGGGGAGGGGCTGGCCTACTTCGTCCGCCGGACTCGGAATGGGGCGAGACTTTGCGAGCACCCTCCGTGTGCCAAAAATAGGCCGTGGGCACAGCCGCGCCCAAAAATAAGCCCCCGAAGGTCACTTCCCCAAGTTCGGTCCCTGCAAAATGCCCAAAACGGGTGGGCTATAGCCTTGGGGAGGGGCTGGCCAACTCGTCCGCCGGACTCGGAATGGGGCGAGACTTTGCGAGCGCCTCCGTGTGCCAAAACAGGCGCGGCACAGCTGCGCCCAAAAATAAGCCCCGAATGTCCTCGCCAAGTTCGTCCGCCGCAAAATGCCCAAAAACGGGTGGGCTATAGCCTTGGGAGGGCTGGCCAACTTCGTCCGCCGGACTCGGAATGGGGCGAGACTTTGCGAGCGCCTCCGTGTGCCAAAATAAGCCTTTGGGCATAGCCTCACCCAAAAATAAGCCCCGAAGGTCCTGGCCCCAAGTTCGTCCGCCGCAAAATGCCCAAAAACGTGGTGGGCTATGGCCTTCGGGGAGGGGCTGGCCAACTTCGTCCGCCGGACTCGAAATGGGGCGAGACTTTGCAACGCCTCCGTGTACCAAAAATAGGCCGCAGGCAAAGCCGCGCCCAAAAATAAGCCCGAAGGTCCCCCCCCAAGTTCGTCACGCAAAATGCCCAAAAAACGGGTGGGCTATAGCCTTGGGGGGAGGGGCTGGCCAACTTCGTCCGCCGGACTCGGAATGGGACGAGACTTTTCGAGCGCCCTCCGTGTGCCAAAAATACGCCGTGGGCACAGCTGTGCCCAAAAATAAGGGCCCGAAGGTCCCGTCCCCAAGTTTGTCCGCCGCAAAAATGCCCAAAAAACGGGTGGGCTATAGCCTTGGGGGGAGGGGCTGGCCCACTTCGTCCCCCGGACTCGGAATGGGGCGAGACTTTGCGATCGCCCTCCGTGTACCAAAAACAGGCCGCGGGCACAGCTGCGCCCAAAAATAAGCCCCCGAAGGTCCCGTCCCCAAGTTCGTCCGCCGCAAAAATGCCCAAAAAACGGGTGGGCTATAGCCTTTTGGGGAGGGGCTGGCCCACTTCGTCCGCCGGAATCGGAATGGGGCGAGACTTTGCGAGCGCCCTCCGTGTGCCAAAAATGGGACGCGGGCACAGCCGCACCCAAAACTAAGCCCCCGAAGGTCCCATCCCCAAGTTCATCCGCCGCAAAAATGCCCAAAAAACGGGTGGGCTATAGCCTTGCGGGGAGGGGCTGGCCCACTTCGTCCGCCGGACTCGGAATGGGGCGAGACTTTGCGATCGCCCTCCGTGTGCCAAAAATGGGACGCGGGCACAGCCGCGCCCAAAAATAAGCCCCCGAAGGTTCCGTCCCCAAGTTCGTCCACCGCAAAAATGCCCAAAAAACGGGTGGGCTATGGCCTTGGGGGGAGGGGCTGGCCAACTTCGTCCGCCGGACTCGGAATGGGGAGAGACTTTACGAACGCCCTCTGTGTGCCAAAAATAGGCCACGGGCAAAGCCGCACCCAAAAATAAGCCCCCGAATGTCCCGTCCCAAAGTTCGTCCGCCGCAAAAATACCCAAAAAACGGGTGGGCTATAGCCTTGGGGGGAGGGGCTGGCCAACTTCGTCCGCCGGACTCGGAATGTGGCGAGACTTTTAGAGCGCCCTCCGTGTTCCAAAAATACGCCGCGGGCACAGCCGTGCCCAAAAATAAGCCCCCGAAGGTCCCGTCCCCAAGTTCGTCCGCCGCAAAAATGCCCAAAAAATGGGTGGGCTATAGCCTTGGGGGGAGGGGCTGGCCAACTTCGTCCCCCGGACTCGGAATGGGGTGAGACTTTCCGAGCACCCTCCGTGTGCCAAAAATAGGCCGCTGTGAAAAATAAGCACCCGAAGGTCCCGTCCCCAAGTTCGTCCGCCGCAAAAATGCCCAAAAAACGGGTGGGCTATAGCCTTGGGGGGAGGGGCTGGCCAACTTCGTCCGCCGGACTCGGAATGGGGCGAGACTTTGCGAGCGCCCTCCGTGTGCCAAAAATAAGCCTCGGGCATAGTCGCACCCAAAAATAAGCCCCCGAAGGTCCTGTCCCCAAGTTCGTCCGCCGCAAAAATGCCCAAAAAACGGGTGGGCTATAGCCTCGGGAGGGGGCTGGCCAACTTCGTCCGCCGGACTCGTAATGGGGCTAGACTTTGCTAGCGCCCTCCGTGTACCAAAAATAGGCCACAGGAAATGCCGCGCCAAAAAATAAGCCCCCGACGGTCCCGTCCCCAAGTTCGTCCGCTGCAAAAATGCCCAAAAAACGGGTGGGCTATAGCCTTGGGGGGAGGGGCTGGCCAACTTCGTCCGCTGACACGGAATGGGGAGAGACTTTACGAACGCCTCTGTGTGCCAAAAATAGGCCACGGGCAAAGCCACACCCAAAAAATAAGCCCCGAATGTCCCGCCCCCAAGTTCGTCTCGCCGCAAAAATACCTAAAAACGGGTGGGCTATAGCCTTGGGGAGGGGGCTGGCCAACTTCGGTCCGCCGGATGCGGAATGCGGCGAGACTTTAGAGCGCCTCCGTGTGCTGTGGGCACAAGGGCACAGCCGTGCCCAAATATAAGCCCCCGAAGGTCCCGCCCCCAAGTTCGTCCGCCGCAAAATGCCCAAAAATGTGTGGCTATAGCCTTGGGGGAGGGCTAACTTCGTCCGCCGGACTCGGAATGGGGAGAGACTTTGCGAGCAAGCTCCGTGTGCCAAAAATAGGCCGCGGTGAAAAATAAGCACCCGAAGGTCCCGTCCCCAAGTTCGTCCGCCGCAAAAATGCCCAAAAAACGGGTGGGGTATAGCCTTGGGGGGAGGGGCTGGCCAACTTCGTCCGCCGGACTCGGAATGGGGCGAGACTTTGCGAGCATCCTCCGTGTGCCAAAAATAAGGCGCGGGCACAGCCACGGCCAAAACTAAGCCCCCGAAGGTTCCGTCCCCAAGTTCGTCCGCTGCAAAAATGCCCAAAAAATGGGTGGGCTATAGCCTTGGGGGGAGGGGCTGGCCAACTTCATCCGCCGGACTCGGAATGAGGCAAAACTTGCAGCACCCTCCGTGTGCTGGGCCCACAGCCGCGCCCAAAAATTAGCCCCGAAGGTTCCGTCCCCAAGTCTGTCCGCCCAAAATGCCCAAAAACGGGTGGGCTATAGCCTTGAGGGAGGGGCTGGCCAACTTCGTCCGCTGACTCGGAATGCGGCGATACTTTACGAGCGCCTCCAAATAGGCCGCGGGCACAGCCGCGCCCAAAAATAAGCCTCCGAAGGTCCCGTCCCCAAGTTCGTCCGCCGCAAAAATGCCCAAAACACGGGTGGGCTATATCCTTGGGGGGAGGGGCTGGCCAACTTCGTCCGCCGGACTCGGAATGCGGCGATACTTTACGAGCGCCCTCTGTGTGCCAAAAATAGGCCGCGGGCACAGCCGCGCCCAAAAATACCCCCAGAAGGTCCCGTCCCCAAGTTCGTCCGCCGCAAAAATGCCCAAAAAACGGGTGGGCTATAGCCTTGGGGGGAGGGGATGGCCAACTTCGTCCGCCGGACTCGGAATGGGGCGAGAATTTCTGGGCGCCCTCCGTGTGCCAAAAATAGGCCGTGTGCACAGCCGCGCCCAAAAATAAGGCCCCGACGGTCCCGTCCCCGAGTTCGTCCGCCGCAAAAATGCCAAAAAAACTGGGGGGCAATAGCCTTGGAGGGAGGGGCTGGCCAACTTCGTCTGCCGGACTCGGAATGGGGCAAAACTTTGCGAGCACCCTCCGTGTGCCAAAAATGGGCCGCGGGTACAACCGCGCCCAAAAATTAGCCCCCGAAGGTCCCGTCCCCAAGTTCGTCCGCTGCAAAAATGCCCAAAAAACAGGTGGGCTATAGCCTTGGGGGGAGGGGCTGGCCAACTTCATCCGCCGGACTCGGAATGGGGCAAGACTTTGGGAGCGCCCTCCGTGTGCCAAAAATAGGACACGGGCACAGCCGCGCCCAAAAATAAGCCCCCGAAGGTCCCGTCCCCAAGTTCGTCCGCCGCAAAAATGCCCAAAAAACGGGTGGGCTATAGCCTTGGGGGGAGGGGCTGGCAAACTTCGTCCGCCAGACTCGGAATGGGGCGAGACTTTACGAGCTGCCTCCGTGTGCCAAAAATAGGCCGCGTGCACAGCCGCGCCCAAAAATAAGCCCCCAAAGATCCCGTCCCCAAGTTCGTCCGCCGCAAAAAACAGGTGGGCTATAGCCTTGGGGGGAGGGGCAGGCCAACTTCGTTCGCCGGACTCGGAATGGGGCGAGACTTTGCGAGCGCCCTCCGTGTACCAAAAATAGGCCGCGGGCACAGCCGCGCCCAAAAATAAGCCTCCGAAGGTCCCGTCCCCACGTTCGTCCGCCGCATACATCCCCAAAAAACGGGTGGGCTATAGCCTTGGGGGAGGGGGCCAACTTCTGTCCGCCGGACTCGGAATGGGCGAGACTTTGCGAGCGCCTCCGTGTGCCAAAATAGGTGCGGCACAGGTGCACCCAAAATAAGCCACCGAAGGTCCCGCCGCTGTTCGTCCGCCGCAAAATGCGCAAAAAACGGGTGTGGAATAGCCTTGGGGGAAGGGGCTGGCCCACTTCGTCCGCCGGACTCGGAATGGGGCGAGACTTTACGAGCACCCTCCGTGTGCCAAAAATAGACCGCGGGAACAGCCGTGCCCCCAAAAATAAGCCCCCGAAGGTCCCGTCCCCAAGTTCGTCCGCCGCAAAAATGCCCAAAAAACGGGTGGGCTATAGCCTTGGGGGAGGGGCCGGCCCACTTCGTCCGCCGGACTCGGAATGGGGCGAGACTTTGCGACCGGCCTCCGTGCGCCAAAAATAGGCCGTGGACACAGCCGCGCCCAAAAATAAGCCCCCGAAGGTACCGTCCCCAAGTTCATCCGCCGCAAAATGCGCAAAAAACGGGTGGGCTATAGGCTTGGGGGGAGGGGCCGGCCAACTTCGTTCGCCGGACTCGGAATGGGGCGAGACTTTGCGAGCGCCCTCCGTGCGGCAAAAATAGGCCGCAGTCACAGCCGCGCCCAAAAATAAGCCCCGGAAGGTCCCGTCCCCAAGTTCGTCCGCCGCAAAAATGCCCAAAAAACGGGTGGGTATAGACTTGGGGGGAGGGGATGGCCAAGTTTGTCCGCCGGACTCGGAATGGGGCGAGACTTTGTGAGTGTCTTCCGTGTGCCAAAAATAGGCCGCGGGCACAGCCGTACCCAAAAATAAGCGCCCGAAGGTCCCGTCCCCAAGTTCGTCCGCCGCAAAAATGCCCAAAAACGGGTTGGCTATAGCCTTGGGGAGGGGCTTGCCAAGTTCGTCCACCGACTCGGAATGGGGCGAGACTTTGCGAGTGCCCTCCGTGTGCCGCGGCACAGCCGCTGGCCCAAAAATAAGCACTAAGGTCCCCTCCCCAAGTTCGTCCGCCGCAAAAATGCCCAAAAAACGGGTGGGCTATAGCCTTGGGGGGAGGGGCTGGCCAAGTTCGTCCGCCGGACTCGGAATGGGGCGAGACTTTGAGAGCGCCCTTCTAGTGCAAAAAAAAGGCCGCGGGCATGAACGCGCCCAAAAATAACAGCCCGAAGGTCCCGTCCCCAAGTTCGTCCGCCGCAAAAATGCCCAAAAAACGGGTGGGCTATAGCATTGGGGGAGGGGCTGGCCAAGTTTGTCCGCCGGACTCGGAATGGGGCGAGACTTTGCTAGCACCCTCCGTGTGCCAAAAATAGGCTGCGGGGACAGCCGCGCCAAAAATAATCCCCGAAGGTCCCGTCCCGCAAGTTCGTCTGCCGCAAAATGCCTAAAAACGGGTGGGCTATAGCCTTGGGGGGAGGGGCTGGCCAAGTTAGTTTGCCTGACTCGGAATGGGGCCAGACTTTGCGAGCACCCTCCGTGTGCCAAAAAAAGGCCGCGGGCACAGCTGCGCTAAAAAATAATTGCCTGAAGGTCCTGTCCCGAAGTTCGTGCGCCGCAAAAATGCCCAAAAAACGGGTGGGCTATAGCCTTGGGGGGAGGGGATGGCCAACTTCGTCTGCCGGACTCGGAATGGGGCGAGACTTTGCGAGCACCCTCCGTGTACCAAAAATAGTCTGCAGCCATTGCTGCGCCCAAAAATAAGCCCCCGAAGGTCCCGTCCCAAAGTTCGTCCGCCGCAAAAATGCCCAAAAAACGGGTGGGCTATAGCCTTGGGGGGAGGAGCTGGCCCACTTCGTCCGCCAGACTTGGAATGGGGCGAGACTTTGCGAGCGCCTCCGTGTGCTGGGGACAGGCCGCGGCACAGCCGCGCCAAAAATAAGCCCCCGAAGGTCCCGTCCCGAAGTTCGTCCGCCGCAAAAATGCCCAAAAAACGGGTGGGCTATAGCCTTGGGGGGAGGGGCTGGCCAACTTCGTCCGCCGGACTCGGAATGGGGTGAGACTTTGCGAGCACCCTCCGTGTACAAAAAATAGGCTGCGGACAAAGCTTCGCCCAAAAAATAAGCCCCCGAAGGTCCCGTCCCCAAGATCGTCCACCGCAAAAATGCCCAAAAAATGGGTGGGCTATAGCCTTGGGGGGAGGGGCAGGCCCACTTCGTCCGCCGGACTCGGAATGGGGCGAGACTTTACGAGCGCCCTCCGTGTGCCAAAAATAGGCCACGGACAAAGCTGCGCCCAAAAATAAGCCCCCAAAGGTCCCGTCCCCAACTTCGTCCGCCGCAAAAATGCCCAAAAAACGGGTCGGCTATAGCCTTGGGGGGAGGGGCTGGCCAAGTTCGTCCGCCGGACTCGGAATGGGGCGAGACTTTGCGACCGCCCTCTGTGTGCCAAAAATAGGCCGCGGGCACAGCCGCGCCCAAAAATAAGCCCCCGAAGGTCCCGTCCTCAAGCTCGTCCGCCGTAAAAATGCCCAAAAAACGGGTGGTCTATAGCCTTGGGGGGAGGGGCTGGCCTCGGAATAGGGCGAGACATTGTGAGCGCCCTCTGTCTGCCAAAAATAGGCCACGGGCACAGCCGCACCCAAAAATAAGCCCCCGAAGGTCCCGTCCCCAAGTTCATCCGCCGCAAAAATGCCCAAAAAACGGGTGGGCTATAGCCTTGGGGGGAGGGGCCTGTCAACTTCGTCCGCCGGACTCGGAATGGGGCGAAACTTTGCGAGCGCTCTCCATGTGCCAAAAATAGGCCGCGGGCACAGCCACACCCAAAAATAAGCCCCCGAAGGTCCCGTCCCCAAGTTCGTCCGCCGCAAAAAGGCCCAAAAAACGGGTGGGCTATAGCCTTGGGGGGAGGGGCTGGCCAACTTCGTCCGCCGGACTCGGAATGGGGCGAGAATTTGCAGCGCCTCCGTGTGCCAAAAATAGGCTGTTGGCACAGCCGCGCCCAAAAATAAGCCCCCGATGGTCCCTTCACCATGTTCGTCCCCCGCAAAAATGCCCAAAAAGGGGTGGGCTATAGCCTGGGGGGGAGGGGCTGGCTTCCGCCTGGACTCGGAATGGGGCGAGACTTTGCAGCACCCTCCGTGTGCCAATAGGCCGCGGCACAGCCGTGCCCAAGAATAAGCGCCCAAGGTCCCGCCCCAAGTTCGTCCGCCGCAAAATGCCCAAAAACGGGTGGGGTACAGCCTTGGCGGGAGGGGCTGGCTAAGTTCCTCCGCCGGACTCGGAATGGGGCGAGACTTTGCTAGCGCCCTAGGTGTGCCAAAAATAGGCCGTGGTACAGTTGCACCCAGAAATAAGCGCTCAAGGTCCCGTCCCAACTTCGTCCGCCGAAAAATGCCCAAAAACGGGTGGGCTATAGCCTTGGGGGGAGGGACAGGAAGAGGTCCTCCGCCGGAAACGGAATGCGGCGGGACTTTGCGAGCACCCTCCGTGTGCAAAAAATAGGCTGCGGGCACTGCTGCGCACATGAATAAGTGCCCGAAGGTCCCATCCCCATTTTAGTCCGCCGGTAAAATGCCCGAAAAACGGGTGGGCTATAGCCTTGGGAGGCGCGGGCCAAGTTCGTCCGCCGGACTCGGAATGGGGCGGAACTTTGCACCACCCTCCGTGTGACAAAATAGGCCGCGGGCACAGCCGCGCAAAAATAAGCCCCGAAGTTCCCATCCCCAAGTTAGTCCGCGCAAAATGCCCGAAAACGGGTGGGCTATAGCCTTGGGAGGCGCGGAAGTTCGTCCGCCGGACTCGGAATGGGGTGGAACTTTGCGACCACCCTCCGTGTGACAAAAATAGGCCGCGGGCACAGCCGCGCCCAAAAATAAGCCCCCGAAGTTCCCATCCCCAAGTTCGTCCGCCGCAAAAATGCCCAAAAAACGGGTGGGCTATAGCCTGGGGGGGAGGGGCTGGCCAAGTTCGTCCGCCGGACTCGGAATGGGGCGAGACTTGGCGAGCACCCTCCGTGTGCTAGACCGCGGGCACAGCCGCGCCCAAAAATAAGCCCCCGAAGTTCCCATCCCCAAGTTCGTCCGCCGCAAAAATGCCCAAAAAACGAGTGGGCTATAGCCTTGGGGGGAGGGGCTGGCCAAGTTCTTCCGCCGGACTCGGAATGGGGCGAGACTTTGCGAGCACCCTCCGTGTGCCAAAAATTGACGCGGGCACAGCCGCGCCCAAAAATAAGCACCCAAGGTCCCGTCCCAAGTTCAACTGCAAAATGCCCAAAAAACGTGTGGGCTTGAGCCTTGGGGGGAGGGGCTGGCCAAGTTCGTCCGCCGGACTCGGAATGGGGCGAGACTTTGCGAGCACCCTCCGTGTGTCAAAAAAAGTCCGCGGGCTCAGCCGCGCCCAAAAATAAGCGTCCGAAGGTCCCGTCCCCAAGTTCGTCCGCTGCAAAAATGCCCAAAAAACGGGTGGGCTATAGCCTTGGGGGGAGGGGCTGGCCAAGTTCGTCCGCCGGACTCCGAATGGGGCGAGACTTTGCGAGCGCCCTCCGTGTGCCAAAAATAGGCCGCGGCCACAGCCGCGCTGAAAAATAAAAGCCCGAAGGTCCCGTCCCCAAGTTCGTCCGCCCCAAAAATGCCCAAAAAACGGGTGGGCTATAGCCTTGGGGGGAGGGGCTGGCCAAGTTCGTCCGCCGGACTTGGAATGGGGCGAGACTTTGCGAGCGCCCTCCATGTGCCAAAAATAAGCCGCGGGCACAGCCGCGCCCAAAAATAAAAGCCCGAAGGTCCCGTCCCCAAGTTCGTTCGCCGCAAAAATGCCCAAAAAACGGGTGGGCTACAGCCTTGGGGGGAGGGGCTGGCCAAGTTCCTCCGCCGGACTTGGAATGGGGCGAGACTTTGTGAGCGCCCTCCGTGTCCCAACTATTCGCCGCGGGCACAGCCGCACCGAAAAAAAAGCTCGAGAAGGTCCCGTCCCCAAGTTCGTCCGCCGCAAAAACTCCCAAAAAATGGGTGGGCTGTAGCCTTCGGCGGAGGGGCTGGCCAAGTTCGTCCGCCGGACTCGGAATGGGGCGAGACTTTGCTAGCACCCTCGGTGTGCCAAAAATAGGCTGTGGGTACAGCTGTACCCAAAAATAAGCACCCGAAGGTCCCGTCCCAAGTTCGTCCGCCGCAAAAATGGCCAAAAAACGGGTGGGCTATAGCCTTGGGGGGAGGGGCTGGCCAAGTTCGTCCGCCGGACTCGGAATGGGGCGGGACTTTGCGAGCGCCCTGCGTGTGCCAAAAATAGGCTGTGGGCACTGCCGTACCCAAAAATAAGCTCCCGAAGGTCCCGTCCCCAAGTTCATCCGCCGCAAAAATGCCCAAAAAACGGGTGGGCTATAGCCTTGGGGGAGGGGCTGGCCAAGTTCTTCCGCCGGACTCGGAATGGGGCGAGACTTTGCGAGCGCCCTCCGTGTGCCAAAAATAAGCCGCGGGCACAGCCGCGCCCAAAAATAAGCCCCCGAAGTTCCCATCCCCAAGTTCGTCCGCCGCAAAAATGCCCAAAAAACGAGTGGGCTATAGCCTTGGGGGGAGGGGCTGGCCAAGTTCTTCCGCCGGACTCGGAATGGGGCGAGACTTTGCGAGCGCCCTCCGTGTGCCAAAAATAGGCCGCGGTCACAGCCGTACCCAAAAATAAGCGCCCGAAGGTCCCGTCTCCAAGTTCGTCCGCCGCAAAAATGCCCAAAAAACGGGTGGGCTATAGCCTTGGGGGAGGGGCTGGCCAAGTTCGTCCGCCGGACTCGGAATGGGGCGGGACTTTGCGAGCGCCCTCTGTTTGCCAAAAATAGGCCACGGGCACAGCCGCGGCCAAAAATAAGCCCCCGAAGGTCCCGTTGCCAAGTTCGTCCTCCGCAAAAATGCCCAAAAAACGGGTGGGCTATAGCCTTGGGGGGAGGGGCGGGCCAAGTTCGTCCGACGGACTCGGAATGGGGCGGGACTTTGCGAGCACCCTGCGTGTGCCAAAAATAGGCTACGGGCACAGCCGCGCACAAGAATAAGTGCCCGAAGGTCCCGTCCCCAAGTTCGTCCGCCGCAAAAATGCCCAAAAAACGGGGGGCTATAGCCTTGGGGGGAGGCGCTGGCCAAGTGGTCCGCCGGACTGGAATGGGGTGGAACTTTACCGCCTCTGTATGAAAAAATAGCCCACGGGCACTGCCGTGTCCAACCATAAGCTCCCGACGGTCCCTTCCCCAAGTTCGTCCGCCGCAAAAATGCCCAAAACGAGTGGGCTATAGCCTTGGGGGAGGGGCTGGCCAAGTTCCCTGACTCGGAATGGGGCGACTTGCAGCGCCTCCGTGTCCCAACTATTGGCCGCGGGCACAGCCGCACCGAAAATAAGCGCCCGATGGTCCCGCCCCAAGTTCGTCCGCCGCAAAATGCCTAAAAACGGGTGGGCTATAGCCTTGGGGGAGGGCTGGCCAAGTTCGTCCCGGACTCGGAATGGGGCGAGACTTTGCGAACGCCTCCGTGTACCAAAACTATGCTGGCACAGCCGCGCTTAAAAATAACCGCCTGAAGGTCCCGCCCCAAGTTCGTCCGCCGCAAAATGCCCAAAAACGGAGGGCTATAGCCTTGGGGAGGGGCTGGCCAAGTTCGTCCGCCGGACTCGGAATGGGGCGAGACTTTGCGAGCGCCCTCCGTGTGTGAAAAATAGGCCGTGGGCACAGCCGCACCCAAAATTAAAAGCCCAAAGGTCCTGTCCCAAAGTTCGTCCGCCGCAAAAATGCCCAAAAAACGGGTGGGCTACAGCCTTGGGGGGAGGGGCTGGCCAAGTTCCTCCGCCGGACTCGGAATAGGGCGCGACTTTGCGAGCGCCTTCCGTGTCCCAAATATTTTCCACGGGCACAGCCGCTCCCAAAAATAAGCGCCCGAAGGTCCCGTCCCCAAGTTCGTCCGCCGCAAAAATGCCCAAAAAACGGGTGGGCTATAGCCTTGGGGGGAGGGGTTGGCCAAGTTCGTCCGCCGGACTCGGAATGGTGCGAGAATTTAGGAGCACCCTCCATGTGCCAAAAATAGGCTGCGGGCACAGCCGCGTGCAAAAATAGGCAACCGAAGGACCCGTCCCCAAGTTCGTCAAAATGCCCAAAAAACGGGTGGGCTATAGCCTTGGGGGGAGGGGCTGGCCAAGTTCGTCCGCCGGACTCGGAATGGGGCGAGACTTTGCGAGCGCCCTCCGTGTGGCAAAAATAGGCCACGGGCACAGCCACGCCCAAAAATAAGCACCCGAAGGTCCCGTCCCCAAGTTCGTCCGCCGTAAAAATGCCCAAAAAACGGGTGGGCTATAGCCTTGGGGGGAGGGGCTGGCCAAGTTCGTCCGCCGGACTTGGAATAGGGCGAGACTTTGCGAACGCCCTCCGTCTGCCAAAACAGGCCGTGGGCACAGCCGCGCCCAAAATAAGCGCCCGAAGGTCCTCCCCAAGTTCGTCCGCCGCAAAATGCCTAAAAACGGGTGGGCTATAGCCTTGGGGGGAGGGGCTGGCCAAGTTCGTCCGCCGGACTCGGAATGGGGCGAGACTTTGCGAGCGCCCTCCTGTGCTAAATATAGTCCGTGGGCACAGCCGCACCAAAAAATAAGCACCCGAAGGTCCCGTCCCCAAGTTCGTCCGCCGCAAAAATGCCCAAAAAACGGGTGGGCTATAGCCTTGGGGGGAGGGGCTGGCCAAGTTCCTCCGCCGGACTCGGAATGGGGCGAGACTTTGCGAGCGCCTTCCGTGTCCCAAATATTGGCCACGGGCACAGCCGCACCCAAAAATAAGCGCCCGAAGGTCCCGTCCCCAAGTTCGTCCGCCGCAAAAATGCCCAAAAAACGGGTGGGCTATAGCCTTGGGGGGAGGGGCTGGCCAAGTTCGTCCGCCGGACTCGGAATGGTACGAGAATTTACGAGCACCCTCCATGTGCCAAAAATAGGCTGCGGGCACAGCCGTGCCCAAAAATAAGCGCCCGAAGGTCCCGTCCCCAAGTTCGTCCGCCGCAAAAATGCCCAAAAAACGGGTGGGCTATAGCCTTGGGGGGAGGGGCTGGCCAAGTTCGTCCCCCGGACTCGGAATGGGGCGAGACTTTGCGAACGCCCTCCGTGTACCAAAAATATGCCGCGGGCACAGCCGCGCCCAAAAATAACCGCCTGAAGGTCCCGTCCCCAAGTTCGTCCGCCGCAAAAATGCCCAAAAAACGGGTGGGCTATAGCCTTGGGGGGAGGGGCTGGCCAAGTTCGTCCGCCGGACTCGGAATGGGGCGAGACTTTGCGAGCGCCCTCCGTGTGTGAAAAATAGGCCGTGGGCACAGCCGCACCCAAAATTAAAAGCCCGAAGGTCCTGTCCCAAAGTTCGTCCGCCGCAAAAATGCCCAAAAAACGGGTGGGCTACAGCCTTGGGGGGAGGGGCTGGCCAAGTTCCTCCGCCGGACTCGGAATAGGGCGAGACTTTGCGAGCGCCTTCCGTGTCCCAAATATTTTCCACGGGCACAGCCGCGCCCAAAAATAAGCGCCCGAAGGTCCCGTCCCCAAGTTCGTCCGCCGCAAAAATGCCCAAAAAACGGGTTGGCTATAGCCTTGGGGGGAGGGGTTGGCCAAGTTCGTCCGCCGGACTCGGAATGGTGCGAGAATTTACGAGCACCCTCCATGTGCCAAAAATAGGCTGCGGGCACAGCCGTGCCCAAAAATAAGCGCCCGAAGGTCCCGTCCCCAAGTTCGTCCGCCGCAAAAATGCCCAAAAAACGGGTGGGCTATAGCCTTGGGGGGAGGGGCTGGCCAAGTTCGTCCCCCGGACTCGGAATGGGGCGAGACTTTGCGAACGCCCTCCGTGTACCAAAAATATGCCGCGGGCACAGCCGCGCCCAAAAATAACCGCCTGAAGGTCCCGTCCCCAAGTTCGTCCGCCGCAAAAATGCCCAAAAAACGGGTGGGCTATAGCCTTGGGGGGAGGGGCTGGCTGTCTGTCCGCCGGACTCCGAATGGGGCGAGACTGTGCGAGCGCCCCCCGTGTGCGAAAAATAGGCCGGGGGCACAGCCGCCCCCAAAATTAACCGCCGGAAGGTCCTGTCCCCAAGTTCGTCCGCCGAAAAAATGCCCAAAAAACGGGTGGGCTACATCCTTGGGGGGAGGGGCTGGCCAAGTTCCTCCGCCGGACTCGAATAGGGCGAGACTTTGCAGCGCCTTCCCATGTCCCAAATATTTGCCTCGGGCACAGCCGCACCAAAAAATAACCGCCCGAAGGTCCCGTCCCCAAGTTCGTCCGCCGCAAAAATGCCCAAAAAACGGGTGGGCTATAGCCTTGGGGAGGGGTTCGTCCGCCTGGACTCGGAATGGTGCGAGAATTTAGGAGCACCTCCATGTGCCAAAATAGGCTGCGGGCACAGCCGCGCAAAAATAGGCAACCGAAGGACCCGTCCCCAAGTTCGTCCGCCGCAAAATGCCCAAAAACGGGTGGGCTATAGCCTTGGGGGGAGGGCTGGGTCCCGGACTCGGAATGGGGCGAGACTTTGCGAGCGCCTCCGTGTGGCAAAAATAGGCCACGGGCACAGCCACGCCAAAAATAAGCACCCGAAGGTCCCGTCCCCAAGTTCGTCCCGCCGTAAAATGCCTAAAAACGGGTGGGCTATAGCCTTGGGGGAGGGGCTGGCCAAGTTCGTCCGACTCGGAATGGGGTGAGACTTTGCGAGCGCCTCCGTGTGCCAAAAAAAGTCTTCTGGCACAGCCGCGCCCAAAAATAAGCCCCCGAAGGGCCCGGCCCCGCGTTCGTCCGCCAAAAATGCCCAAAAACGGGTGGGCTATAGCCTTGGGGGAGGGGGCTGGCCAACTTCTGTCCGCCGGACTCGGAAAGGGGTGAGATTTTGCAAGCACCCTCCGTGGTGCTGTAGGCCGCGCGCACAGCCGCGCCCAAAAATAAGCCCCCGATGGTCCCGTCCCCAAGTTCGTCCGCCGTAAGAATGCGCAAAAAACGGGTGGGCTATAGCCTTGGGGGGAGGGGCTGGCCAACTTCGTCCGCCGGACTCGGAATGGGGCGAGAATTTGCGAGCGCCCTCCGTGTCCCAAAAATAGGCTGTTGGCACAGCCGCGCCCAAAAATAAGCCCCCGAAGGTCCCTTCCCCATGTTCGTCCTTAGCAAAAATGCCCAAAAAACGGGTGGGCTATAGCCTTGGGGGGAGGGGCTGGCCAAGTTCGTCCGCCGGACTCGGAATGGGGCGAGACTTTGCGAGCACCCTCCGTGTGCCAAAAATAGGCCGCGGGCACAGCCGTGCCCAAGAATAAGCGCCCGAAGGTCCCGTCCCAACTTCGTCCGCCGCAAAATGCCCAAAACGGGTGGGGTACAGCCCTGGCGGGAGGGGCTGGCTAAGTTCCTCCGCCGGACTCGGAATGGGGCGAGACTTTGCTAGCGCCCTAGGTGTGCCAAAAATAGGCCGTGGGTACAGTTTCACCCAGAAATAAGCGCCCGAAGGTCCTGTCCCAACTTCGTCCGCCGCAAAAATGCCCAAAAAACGGGTGGGCTATAGCCTTGGGGGGAGGGGCTGGCCAGTCTGGCCCGGACTCGGAATGGGGCGGGACTTTGCAGCACCCTCTGTGTGCCAAAAATAGGCAGCGGGCACAGCTGCGCACAAGAATAAGTGCCCGAAGGTCCCGTCCCCAAGTTCGTCCGCGCAAAATGCCCGAAAACGGGTGGGCTATAGCCTTGGGAGGCGCTGGCCAAGTCTCGCCGACTCGGAATGGGGCGGAACTTTGCGACCACCCTCCGTGGTGACAAAATAGGCCGCGGGCACAGCCGCCCCAAAAATAAGCCCCGAAGTTCCCATCCCTTAGTCCGCCGCAAAATGCCCGAAAACGGGTGGGCTATAGCCTTGGGGAGGCGCTGGCCAAGTTCGTCCGCCTCGGACTCGGAATGGGGCGGAACTTTGCGACTCACCCTCCGTGGGACAAAATAGGCCGCGGGCACAGCCGCGCCCAAAAATAAGCCCCCGAAGTTCCCATCCCCAAGTTCATCCGCCGCAAAAATGCCCAAAAAACGGGTGGGCTATAGCCTTGGGGGAGGGGCTGGCTGTCTGTCCGCCGGACTCGGAATGGGGCGGACTTTGCGAGCACCTCCGTGCTGCCAAAATAGACCATGGCACAGCTGCGCCCAAAAATAAGCCCCCGAAGTTCCCATCCCCAAGTTCGTCCGCCGCAAAAATGCCCAAAAAACGAGTGGGCTATAGCCTTGGGGGGAGGGGCTGGCCAAGTTCTTCCGCCGGACTCGGAATGGGGCGAGACTTTGCGAGCACCCTCCGTGTGACAAAAATAGTCCGCGGGCACAGCCGCGCCCAAAAATAAGCGACCGAAGGTCCCGTCCCCAAGTTCAACCGCCGCAAAAATGCCCAAAAACGGGTGGGCATGAGCCTTGGGGGGAGGGGCTGGCCAAGTTCGTCCGCCGGACTCGGAATGGGGCGAGACTTTGCGAGCACCCTCCGTGTGTCAAAAAAAGTCCGCGGGCTCAGCCGCGCCCAAAAATAAGCGTCCGAAGGTCCCGTCCCCAAGTTCGTCCGCTGCAAAAATGCCCAAAAAACGGGTGGGCTATAGCCTTGGGGGGAGGGGCTGGCCAAGTTCGTCCGCCGGACTCCGAATGGGGCGAGACTTTGCGAGCGCCCTCCGTGTGCCAAAAATAGGCCGCGGCCACAGCCGCGCCGAAAAATAAAAGCCCGAAGGTCCCGTCCCCAAGTTCGTCCGCCCCAAAAATGCCCAAAAAACGGGTGGGCTATAGCCTTGGGGGGAGGGGCTGGCCAAGTTCGTCCGCCGGACTTGGAATGGGGCGAGACTTTGCGAGCGCCCTCCATGTGCCAAAAATAAGCCGCGGGCACAGCCGCGCCCAAAAATAAAAGCCCGAAGGTCCCGTCCCCAAGTTCGTTCGCCGCAAAAATGCCCAAAAAACGGGTGGGCTACAGCCTTGGGGGGAGGGGCTGGCCAAGTTCCTCCGCCGGACTTGGAATGGGGCGAGACTTTGTGAGCGCCCTCCGTGTCCCAACTATTGGCCGCGGGCACAGCCGCACCGAAAAAAAAGCTCGAGAAGGTCCCGTCCCCAAGTTCGTCCGCCGCAAAAATGGCCAAAAAATGGGTGGGCTATAGCCTTGGGGGGAGGGGCTGGCCAAGTTGGTCCGCCGGACTCGGAATGGGGCGAGACTTTGCGAGCACCCTCCGTGTGTCAAAAATAGGCCGCGGGCACAGCCGTACCCAAAAATAAGCTCCCGAAGGTCCCGTCCCCAAGTTCGTCCGCCGCAAAAATGCCCAAAAAACGGGTGGGCTATAGCCTTGGGGGGAGGGGCTAGCCAAGTTCGTCCGCCGGACTCGGAATGGGGCGAGACTTTGCGAGCACCCTCCGTGTTCCAAAAATTGGCCGTGGGCGCAGCCGCGCCCAAAAATAAGTACCCGAAGGTCCCGTCCCCATGTTCAACCGCCGCAAAAATGCCCAAAAAATGGGTGGGCTAGAGCCTTGGGGGGAGGGGCTGGCCAAATTCGTCCGCCGGACTCGGAATGGGGCGAGACTTTGCGAGCGCCCTCCGCGTACCAAAAATATACCGCGGGCACAGCCGCGCCCAAAAATAACCGCCTGAAGGTCCCGTCCCCAAGTTCGTCCGCCGCAAAAATGCCCAAAAAACGGGTGGGCTATAGCCTTGGGGGGAGGGGCTGGCCAAGTTCGTCCGCCGGACTCGGAATGGGGCGAGACTTTGCGAGCGCCCTCCTGTGCTAAATATAGTCCGTGGGCACAGCCGCACCAAAAAATAAGCACCCGAAGGTCCCGTCCCCAAGTTCGTCCGCCGCAAAAATGCCCAAAAAACGGGTGGGCTATAGCCTTGGGGGGAGGGGCTGGCCAAGTTCCTCCGCCGGACTCGGAATGGGGCGAGACTTTGCGAGCGCCTTCCGTGTCCCAAATATTGGCCACGGGCACAGCCGCACCCAAAAATAAGCGCCCGAAGGTCCCGTCCCCAAGTTCGTCCGCCGCAAAAATGCCCAAAAAACGGGTGGGCTATAGCCTTGGGGGGAGGGGCTGGCCAAGTTCGTCCGCCGGACTCGGAATGGTACGAGAATTTACGAGCACCCTCCATGTGCCAAAAATAGGCTGCGGGCACAGCCGTGCCCAAAAATAAGCGCCCGAAGGTCCCGTCCCCAAGTTCGTCCGCCGCAAAAATGCCCAAAAAACGGGTGGGCTATAGCCTTGGGGGGAGGGGCTGGCCAAGTTCGTCCCCCGGACTCGGAATGGGGCGAGACTTTGCGAACGCCCTCCGTGTACCAAAAATATGCCGCGGGCACAGCCGCGCCCAAAAATAACCGCCTGAAGGTCCCGTCCCCAAGTTCGTCCGCCGCAAAAATGCCCAAAAAACGGGTGGGCTATAGCCTTGGGGGGAGGGGCTGGCCAAGTTCGTCCGCCGGACTCGGAATGGGGCGAGACTTTGCGAGCGCCCTCCGTGTGTGAAAAATAGGCCGTGGGCACAGCTGCACCCAAAATTAAAAGCCCGAAGGTCCTGTCCCAAAGTTCGTCCGCCGCAAAAATGCCCAAAAAACGGGTGGGCTATAGCCTTGGGGGGAGGGGCTGGCCAAGTTCGTCCCCCGGACTCGGAATGGGGCGAGACTTTGCGAACGCCCTCCGTGTACCAAAAATATGCCGCGGGCACAACCGCGCCCAAAAATAACCGCCTGAAGGTCCCGTCCCCAAGTTCGTCCGCCGCAAAAATGCCCAAAAAACGGGTGGGCTATAGCCTTGGGGGGAGGGGCTGGCCAAGTTCGTCCGCCGGACTCGGAATGGGGCGAGACTTTGCGAGCGCCCTCCGTGTGTGAAAAATAGGCCGTGGGCACAGCCGCACCCAAAATTAAAAGCCCGAAGGTCCTGTCCCAAAGTTCGTCCGCCGCAAAAATGCCCAAAAAACGGGTGGGCTACAGCCTTGGGGGGAGGGGCTGGCCAAGTTCCTCCGCCGGACTCGGAATAGGGCGAGACTTTGCGAGCGCCTTCCGTGTCCCAAATATTTTCCACGGGCACAGCCGCGCCCAAAAATAAGCGCCCGAAGGTCCCGTCCCCAAGTTCGTCCGCCGCAAAAATGCCCAAAAAACGGGTGGGCTATAGCCTTGGGGGGAGGGGTTGGCCAAGTTCGTCCGCCGGACTCGGAATGGTGCGAGAATTTAGGAGCACCCTCCATGTGCCAAAAATAGGCTGCGGGCACAGCCGCGCGCAAAAATAGGCAACCGAAGGACCCGTCCCCAAGTTCGTCCGCCGCAAAAATGCCCAAAAAACGGGTGGGCTATAGCCTTGGGGGGAGGGGCTGGCCAAGTTCGTCCGCCGGACTCGGAATGGGGCGAGACTTTGCGAGCGCCCTCCGTGTGGCAAAAATAGGCCACGGGCACAGCCACGCCCAAAAATAAGCACCCGAAGGTCCCGTCCCCAAGTTCGTCCGAAATGCCCAAAAAACGGGTGGGCTATAGCCTTGGGGGGAGGGGCTGGCCAAGTTCGTCCGCCGGGACTTGGAATAGGGCGAGACTTTGCGAACGCCCTCCGTCTGCCAAAAATAGGCCGCGGGCACAGCCGCGCCCAAAAATAAGCGCCCGAAGGTCCCGTCCCCAAGTTCGTCCGCCGCAAAATGCCCAAAAACGGGTGGGCTATAGCCTTGGGGGAGGGGCTGGCCAAGTTCCTCCGCCGACTCGGAATGGGGCGAGACTTGCGAGCGCCTCCGTGTCCCAAATATTGGCCACGGGCACAGCCGCACCCAAAAATAAGCGCCCGAAGGTCCCGTCCCCAAGTTCGGTCCGCCGCAAAATGCCCAAAAACGGGTGGGCTATAGCCTTGGGGAGGGGGCTGGCTGTCCGCCGGACTCGGAATGGTACGAGAATTTACGAGCACCCTCCATGTGCCAAAAATAGGCTGCGGGCACAGCCATGCCCAAAAATAAGCCCCCGAAGGTCCCGTCCCCAAGTTCGTCCGCCTCGCAAAATTCCCAAAAACGGGTGGGCTATAGCCTTGGGGGAGGGGCTGGCCAAGTTCGTCCCCGGACTCGGAATGGGGCGAGACTTGCGAACGCCTCCGTGTACCAAAATATGCCGCGGCACAGCTGCACCCAAAAATAAGTGCCCGAAGGTCCCGCCCCCAAGTTCGTCCGCCGCAAAATGCCCAAAACGGGTGGGCTATAGCCTTGGGGGAGGCTGGCAAGTTCGTCCGCCGGACTCGGAATGGGGCGACACTTTGCGAGCGCCTCAGTGTGCCAAAATAGCCGCGGGCACAGCCGCACCCAAAAATAAGTGCCCGAAGGTCCCGTGGCCCCAAGTTCGTCCGCCGCAAAATGCCTAAAAACGGGTGGGCTATAGCCTTGGGGGAGGGGCTGGCCAAGTGTCCGCCGGACTCGGAATGGGGCGAGACTTTGCGAGCGCCTCCGTGTGCCAAAAATAGGTCGCGGAAACAGCCGCCAAAAATAAGCGCCAAGGTCCCGCCCCCAAGTCTCGTCCGCCGCAAAATGCCAAAAAACGGGTGGCCTATAGCCTTGGGGGGTGACTGGCCAAGTTCATCCGCCGGACTCGGAATGGGGCGAGACTAAGCGAGCACCCTCTGTGTGCCAAAAATAGGCCGCGGTCACAGCCGCGCCCAAAAATAAGTGCCCGAAGGCCCCGTCCCCAATTTCGTCCGCTGCAAAATTGCCCAAAAATCGGGTGGGCTATAGCCTTGGGGGGAGGGGCTGGCCAAGTTCGTCCGCCGGACTCGGAATGGGACGAGACTTTGCGAGCACCCTCCGTGTCCCAAAAATAGGCAGCGGGCGCAGCCGCACCCAAAAATAATCATCCGAAGGTCCCGTCCCCAAGTTCATCCGCCGTAAAAATGCCCAAAAAAAGGATGGCTATAGCCTTGGGGGGAGGGGCTGGCCAAGTTCGTCCGCCGGACTCGGAATGGGGCGAGACTTTGCGAGCGTGCTCCGTGTGCAAAAATAGGCAGCGGGCACAGCCGCGCCCAAAAATAAGTGCCCGAAGGCCCCGTCCACAAGTTCGTCCGCTGCAAAAATGCCCAAAAAAAGGGTGGGCTATAGCCTTGGGGGGAGGGGCTGGCCAAGTTTGTCCGCCGGACTCGGAATGGCCCGAGACTTTGCGGGCGGCTCCATATGCTGTAATAGGCTGGCGGGCACAGCCGCCCCCAAAAATAAGCCCCCGACGGTCCCGGCCCCGAGTTCGTCCGCCGCAAAAATGCCCAAAAAACGGGTGGGCTATAGCCTTGGGGGGAGGGGCTGGCCAACTTCGTCCGCCGGACTCGAATGGGACGAGACTTGCGAGTGCCCTCCGTGTACCAAATATAGGCCACGGGCACAGCCGCGCCCAAAAATAAGCGCCCAAGGTCCTGCCCCAAGTTCGTCCCGCCGCAAAATGCCCAAAAACGGGTGGGCTATAGCCTTGGGGGAGGGGCTGGCCAAGTTCGTCCGCCGACTCGGAATGGGGCGACACTTTGCGAGCGCTCCGTGTGGCAAAATAGGCCGCGGGCACAGCTGCACTCCAAAAATAAGTGCCCGAAGGTCCTCCCCAAGTTCGTCCGCCGCAAAATGCCCAAAAACGGTGGGCTATAGCCTTGGGGGAGGGGCTGGCTGCCAAGTTCGTCCGCCTGACTCGGAATGGGGCGAGACTTTGCGAGCGCCTCCGTGTGCTAAAAATAGGTCGCGGCACACCGCTCCAAAAATAAGCGCCCGAAGGTCCCGCCCCCAAGTTCGTCTCGCCGCAAAATGCCCTAAAAACGGGTGGCCTATAGCCTTGGGGGTGACTGGCCAAGTTCTTCCGCCTGACTCGGAATGGGGCGAGACTTGCAGCAACCTCTGTGTGTAAAAATAGGCCGCGGTCACAGCCGCGCCAAAATAAGTGCCCAAGGCCCCGCCCCCAAATTCGTCCGCTGCAAAATGCCCAAAAAAAGGGTGGGCTATAGACTTGGGGGGAGGGGCTGGCCAAGTACGTCCACCGGACTCGGAAACGGACGAGACTTTCCTAGCGCCCTCCGTGACCCAACAATAGGCAGCAGGCGCAGCCGACCCAAAAATAATCATCCGAAGGTCCCGTCCCCAAGTTCATCCGCCGTAAAAATGCCCAAAAAATGGGTGGGCTATAGCCTTGGGGGGAGGGGCTGGCCAACTTCGTCCGCCGGACTCGGAATGGGGCGAGACTTTGAGAGAGCCCTCCGTGTGCCAAATATAGGCAACGGGCACAGCCGCACTCCAAAAATAAGCCCCCGAATGTCCTGGCCCCTGAGTTCGTCCGCAAAATGCCCAACAACCGGGTGGGCTATCGCCTTGGGGGGTGGGGCTGGCCAACTTCGTCCGCCGGACTCGGAATGGGGTGAGACTTTGCGAGTGCCCTCCGTGTGCCAAATATAGGCCACGGGCACTGCTGCGCCCAAAAATAAGCGCCCGAAGGTCCCGTCCCCAAGTTCGTCCGCCGCAAAAATGTCCAAAAAACGGGTGGGCTATAGCCTTGGGGGGAGGGGCTGGCCAACTTCGTCCGCCGGACTCGGAATGGGGCGAGACTTTGCGAGCGCCTCCGTGTACTAAAATAGGTCGGGGCACACCGCTCCTAAAAATAAGCGCCCAAGGTCCCGTCCCCAAGTTCGTCCGCCGCAAAAATGCCCTAAAAACGGGTGGCCTATAGCCTTGGTGGGTGACTGGCCAAGTTCGTCCGCCGGACTCGGAATGGGCCGAGACTTTGCGAGCACCCTCTGTGTGCCAAAAATAGGCCGCGGTCACAGCCGCGCCCAAAAATAAGTGCCCGAAGGCCCCGTCCCCAATTTCGTCCGCTGCAAAAATGCCCAAAAAGGGTGGGCTATAGCCTTGGGGGAGGGGCTGGGTCCGCCTGACCTCGGAATGGGATGAGACTTAGCGCCCGTGTCCCAAAAATAGGTGCAGCGGCGCAGCCGCGCCAAAAATAATCATCCAAGGTCCCGTCCCCAAGTTCATCCGCCGTAAAATGCCCAAAAATGGGTAGGCTATAGCCTGGGGAGGGGCTGGCCAAGTTCGTCCGCTGGACTCGGAATGGGGCGAGACTTTGTGTGCGGCCCGTGTGCTAAAAGGCTACGGTCACAGCCGCACCCAAAAATAAGCCCCGAATGTCCTGCCCCCGAGTTCGTCCGCCGCAAAAAATGCCTAAAAACGGGTGGGCTATAGCCTTGGGGGAGGGGCTGGCCAACTCGTCCGCTCGGACTCGGAATGGGGCGAGACTTTGCAGTGCCCTCCGTGTGCCAATATAGGCCACGGCACTGGCGCGCCCAAAATAAGCGCCCAAGGTCCCGTCCCCAAGTTCGTCCTCCGCAAAATGTCCAAAAACGGGTGGGCTATAGCCTGGGGGAGGGGCTGGCCAAGTTCGTCCGCCGGACTCGGAATGGGGCGAGACTTTGCGAGCACCTCCGTGTGCCAAAAATAGGCCGCGGGCACAGCCGTACCCAAAAATAAGCGCCTGAAGGTCCCGTCCCCATGTTCGTCCGCCGCAAAAATGCCCAAAAAACAGGTGGGCTATAGCCTTGGGGGGAGGGGCTGGCCAAGATCGTCCGCCGGACTCGGAATGGGGCGAGACTTTGCGAGCGCCTCCGTGTGCCAAAATAGGTCATGGCACAGCTGCGCCAAAAATAAGCGCCCAAGGTCCTGCCCCAAATTCGTCCGCCGCAAAAAGCCCAAAAATGGGTGGGCTATAGCCTTGGGGGAGGGGGCTGTTCGTCCGCCTCGGACTCGAAATGGGACGAGACTTTGCGAGCGCCGTCCGTGTGCCAAAAATAGGCCGCGGGCACAGCCACTCCCAAAAATAAGCACCCGAAGGTCCCGTCCTCAAGTTTGTGCGCCGCAAAAATGCCCAAAAAACAGGTGGGCGCCTTGGGGGGAGAGGCTGGCCAAGTTCGTCCGCCGGACTCGGAATGGGGCAAGACTTTGCGAGCACCCTCCATGTGCAAAAATAGGACGCGGGCACAGCCGCGCCCAAAAATAAGCACCCGAACTTCCCGTCCCCAAGTTCGTCCGCCGCAAAAACGCCCAAAAAACGGGTGGGCTATAGCCTTGGGGGGAGGAGCTGGCCAAGTTCGTCCGCCGGAGTCGGAATGGGGCGAGACTTTACGAACGCCCTCCGTGTGCCAAAAATAGGCCGCGGGCACAGCCGCGCCCAAAAATAAGCCCCCAATGGTCCCGTCCCCAAGTTCGTCCGCCGCAAAATGCCTAAAACGGTGGGCTATAGCCTTGGGGAGGGGCTGGCCAACTTCGTCCGCCTCGGACTCGGAATGGGGTGAGACTTTGCGAGCGCCTCCGTGTGCAAAATAGGCCGCGGGCACAGCCGCGCCCAAAATAAGCTCCCGAAGGTCCCGTCCCCAAGTACGTCCGCCGCAAACACGCCCAACAAACGGGTGGGCTTTAGCCTTGGGGGGAGGGGCTGGCCAACTTCGTCCGCCGGACACCGAATGGGGTGAGACTTTGCGAGTGGCCTCCGTGGTGCTAGGCCTTGGGCACAGCCGCGCCAAAAATAAGCCCCGAGGTCCCGCCCCAAGTTCTTCCGCCGCAAAACCCAAAAATGGGTGGGCTATAGCCTGGGGGAGGGGCTGGCTGCCTGTCCGCCGGAGTCGGAATGGGACGAGACTTTGCGAGCGCCTCCGTGTGCCAAAATAGGCCGCGGCACAGCCGCTCCCAAAAATAAGCACCCGAAGGTCCTGCCTCAAGTTTGTGCGCCGTAAAATGCCCAAAAAACGGGTGGGCGCCTTGGGGGGAGCGGCTGGCCAAGTTCGTCCGCCGGACTCGGAATGGGGCAAGACTTTGCGAGCACCCTCCATGTGCCAAAATAGGACGCGGGCACAGCCGCGCCAAAAAATAAGCACCCGAACTTCCCCCCCAAGTTCGTCCGCCGCAAAACGCCCAAAACGGGTGGGCTATAGCCTTGGGGGGAGGAGCTGGCCAAGTTCGTCCGCCGGACTCGGAATGGGGCGAGACTTTACGAACGCCCTCCGTGTGCCAAAAATAGGCAGCGGGCACAGCGGCGCCCAAAAATAAGCCCCCAATGGTCCTGGCGCCCAAGTTCGTCCGCCTGTAAAATGCCTAAAAACGGTGGGCTATAGCCTTGGGGGAGGGCTGGCCAACTCGTCCGCCGGACTCGGAATGGGGTGAGACTTTGCAGCGCCTCCGTGTGCAAAATAGGCCGCGGCACAGCCGCGCCCAAAAATAAGCTCCCGAAGGTCCTGGCCCCAAGTTCGTCCGCCCGCAAAATGCCCAAAAACGGGGGCTTTAGCCTTGGGGAGGGGCTGGCTAACTTCGTCCGCCTGGACACAGAATGGGGTGAGACTTTGCGAGTGGCCTCCGTGGTGCTAGGCCTTGGGCACAGCCGCGCCAAAAATAAGCCCCAAGGTCCTGGCCCCAAGTTCTTCCGCCAAAATGCCTGTAGAAACAGTGGCCATAGCCTGGGGGAGGGGCTGGCCAACTTCGTCCGGACTCGGAATGGGACGAGACTTTGCGAGCGCCTGCGTGTGCCAAAATAGTCATGGGCACAGCCGTGCATTCCAAAAATAAGCCCCGAAGGTCCCATCCCCAGGTTCGTCCGCCGCAAAATGCCCAAAACGGGTGGCTATAGCCTTGGGGGAGAGGCTGGCCAAGATCGTCCGCCGGACTCAATGGGGCGAGACTTTGCAGTACCCTCCGTGTGCCAACACAGGCCGCGGCACAGCGGCGCCCAAAATAAGCTCCCAAGGTCCCGCCCCAAGTTCGTCTCGCCGCAAAATGCCCAAAAACGGGTGGGCTATAGCCTTGGGGAGGGGCTGGCCAACTTCGTCCGCTGACTTTGAACGGGGTGAGACTTTGCGAGTGTCCTCCGTGTGCTGGGGCCAGGCTGCAGGCACAGCCACGCCATAAAATAAGCTCCCGAAGGTCCCATCCCCAAGTTCGTCCGCCGCAAAAATGCGCAAAAAACGGGTGGGCTATAGCCTTGGGGGGAGGGGCTGGCCAACTTCGTCCGCCGGACACAGAATGGGGTGAGACTTTGCGAGTGGCCTCCGTGTGCGAAAAATCGGCCTTGGGCACAGCCGCGCCAAAAAATAAGCCCCCGAAGGTCCCGTCCCCAAGTTCTTCCGCCGCAAAAATGCCCAAAAAACGGTGGGCCATAGCCTTGGGGGGAGGGGCTGGCCAACTTCGTCCGCCGGACTCGGAATGGGGCGAGACTTTGCGAGCGCCCCGTGGTAGCTAAAATAGGCCGCGGGCACAGCCGTACTCCAAAAATAAGCCCCTAAGGTCCCATCCCCAGGTTCGTCCGCTACCAAAAATGCCCAAGAAACGGGTGGGCTATAGCCTTGGGGGAGGGGCTGGCCAAGATCGTCCGCTGGACTCGAATGGGACGAGACTTTGCGAGCGCCTCCGTGGTGCTGCAAAATATGCCGCGGGCACAGTTGGGCCCAAAAATAAGCTCCCGAAGGTCCCGTCCCCAAGTTCGTCCGCCGCAAAAATGCCCAAAAAACGGGTAGGCTATAGCCTTGGGGGGAGGGGCTGGCCAACTTTGTCCGCCGGACTCATAATGGGGCGAGACTTTGCGAGTACCCTCCGTGTGCCAACAATAGGCCGCGGGCACAGCGGCGCCCAAAAATAAGCTCCCGAAGGTCCCGTCCCCAAGTTCGTCCGCCGCAAAAATGCCCAAAAAACGGGTGGGCTATAGCCTTGGGGGGAGGGGCTGGCCAACTTCGTCCGCCGGACTCGGAACGGGGTGAGACTTTGCGAGTGTCCTCCGTGTGCCAAAAATAGGCTGCGGGCACAGCCGCGCCCAAAAATAAGATCCCGAAGGTCCCGTCCCCAAGTTCGTCCGCCGCAAAAATGCCCAAAAAACGGGTGGGCTATAGCCTTGGGGGGAGGGGCTGGCCAACTTCGTCCGCCGGACTCGGAATGGGGCGAGACTTTGCGAGCGCCCTCCGTGTACCAAAAATAGGTCGCGGCACACCGCTCCAAAAATAAGCGCCAAGGTCCCGCCCCCAAGTTCGTCCGCCGCAAAATGCCCTAAAACGAGTGGCCTATAGCCTTGGGGGTGATCCAAGTTCTTCCGCCCGGACTCGGAATGGGGCGAGACTTTGCGAGCAACCTCTGTGTGCCAAAAATAGGCCGCGGTCACAGCCGCGCCCAAAAATAAGTGCCCGAAGGCCCCGTCCCCAAATTCGTCCGCGGCAAAATGCCCAAAAAAAAGGGTGGGCTATAGACTTGGGGGAGGGGCTTGGCCCACTTCTGTCCGCTGACTCGAATGGGACGAGACTTTGCGAGCGCCCTCCGTGTCCCAAAAATAGGCAGCAGGCGCAGCCGGACCCAAAAATAATCATCCGAAGGTCCCGTCCCCAAGTTCATCCGCCGTAAAAATGCCCAAAAAATGGGTGGGCTATAGCCTTGGGGGGAGGGGCTGGCCAAGTTCGTCCGCCGGACTCGGAATGGGGAGAGACTTTGAGAGAGCCCTCCGTGTGCCAAATATAGGCAACGGTCACAGCAGCACCCAAAAATAAGCCCCCGAAGGTCCCGTCCCCTAGTTCGTCCGCCGAAAAAATGCCCAAAAAATGGGTGGGCTATAGCCTTGGGGGGAGGGGCTGGCCAACTTCGTCCGCCGGACTCGGAATGGGGTGAGACTTTGCGAGTGCCCTCCGTGTGCCAAATATAGGCCACGGGCACTGCTGCGCCCAAAAATAAGCGCCCGAAGGTCCCGTCCCCAAGTTCGTCCGCCGCAAAAATGTCCAAAAAACGGGTGGCTATAGCCTTGGGGAGGGGCTGGCCAACTTCCCGCCTCGGACTCGGAATGGGACGAGACTTTGCGAAAGTGCCTGCGTGCAGCTAAAATAGGCCGGGCACAGCCGTACCCAAAAATAAGCCCCCGAAGGTCCCATCCCCAGGTTCGTCCGCCGCAAAAATGCCCAAAAAACGGGTGGGCTATAGCCTTGGGGGGAGGGGCTGGCCAAGATCGTCCGCCGGACTCGGAATGGGACGAGACTTTGCGAGCGCCCTCCGTGTGCCAAAAATATGCCGCGGGCACAGTTGGGCCCAAAAATAAGCTCCCGAAGGTCCCGTCCCCAAGTTCGTCCGCCGCAAAAATGCCCAAAAAACGGGTAGGCTATAGCCTTGGGGGGAGGGGCTGGCCAACTTTGTCCGCCGGACTCATAATGGGGCGAGACTTAGTACCTCCGTGTGCCAACACAGGCCGCGGGCACAGCGGCGCCCAAAATAAGCTCCCGAAGGTCCCGCCCCAAGTTCGTCCGCCGCAAAATGCCCAAAAACGGGTGGGCTATAGCCTTGGGGGAGGGGCTGGCCAACTTCGTCCGCCGGACTCGAACGGGTGAGACTTTGCAGTGTCCTCCGTGTGTGCTAGGCTGCAGGCACAGCCGCGCCCAAAAATAAGATCCCGAAGGTCCCGCCCCCCAAGTTCGTCCGCCGCAAAATGCCTAAAAACGGGTGGGCTATAGCCTTGGGAGGGGCTGGCCAACTCTCGTCCGCCGGACTCAATGGGGCGAGACTTTGCAGCGCCTCCGTGTGCCAAAATAGGTCGCGGCACACCGCCCAAAAATAAGCGCCCGAAGGTCCCGTCCCCAAGTTCGTCCGCCGCAAAAATGCCCTAAAAACGAGTGGCCTATAGCCTTGGGGGGTGACTGGCCAAGTTCTTCCGCCGGACTCGGAATGGAGCGAGACTTTGCGAGCACCCTCTGTGAGCCAAAAATCGGCACAGTTCACAGCAGCGCCCAAAAATAAGTGCCCGAAGGCCCCGTCCCCAAATTCGTCCCGCTGCAAAAATGCCCAAAAAGGGTGGGGCTAGCCTTGGGGGAGGGGCTGGCCAACTTCTCGTCCGCTCGGACTCGGAATGGTACGAGACTTTGCGAGCGCTCCGTGTACCAAAAATAGGTCGCGGCAGAATCGCCCAAAAAATAAGCGCCCAAGGTCCCGGCCCCAAGTTCGTCCGCCGCAAAATGCTCCTAAAACGGGTGGCCTATAGCCTTGGTGGGTGACTGGCCAAGTTCGTCCGCCGGACTCGGAATGGGCCGAGACTTTGAGAGAGCCCTCAGTGTGCCAAAAATAGGCCCCGGGCACAGGCGCGCCCAAAAATAAGTGCCAAGGCCCCGTCCCCAAGTTCGTCCGCTGCAAAATGCCCAAAAAAGGGTGGCTATAGCCTTGGGGAGGGGGCTGGCCAAGTTCGTCCGCCGGACTCGGAATGGGATGAGACTTTGCGAGCGCCTCCGTGTCCTCCAAAATAGGCAGCGTGCCGCAGCCGCGCCCAAAAATAATCATCCGAAGGTCCCGTCCCCAAGTTCATCCGCCGTAAAAATGCCCAAAAAATGGCTAGGCTATAGCCTTGGGGGGAGGGGCTGGCCAAGTTCGTCCGCCGGACTCGGAATGGGGCGAGACTTTGTGAGTGCCCTCCGTGTGCCAAATATAGGCCACGGGCACTGGCGCGCCCAAAAATAAGCGCCCGGCCCCCCAAGTTCGTCCTCCGCAAAATGTCCAAAAACGGGTGGGCTATACCCTTGGGGGAGGGGCCAAGTTCGGCCCGCCGGACTCGGAATGGGGCGAGACTTTGCGAGCACCTCCGTGTGCCAAAATAGGCCGCGGGCACAGCCACACCCAAAAATAAGCGCCCGAAGGTCCTGGCGCCCCATGTTCGTCCGCCGCAAAATGCCCAAAAACAGGTGGGCTATAGCCTTGGGGGAGGGGCTGGCCAAGATCGTCCCGCCGGACTCGGAATGGGGCGAGACTTTGCGAGCGCCTCCGTGGTGCTGGCCGGGCCGGGCACAGCCGCGCCCAAAATAAGCGCCCGAAGGTCCCGGCCCCAAATTCGTCCGCCGCAAAAAGCCCAAAATGGGTGGGCTATAGCCTTGGGGAGGGGCTGGCCAAGTTCGTCCGCTGACTCGGAATGGGACGAGACTTTGCGAGCGCCTGTCCGTGTGCTGTAAAATCGCCGCGGCACAGCCGCCTCCCAAAATAAGCACCCGAAGGTCCTGGCCTCAAGTTTGGGCGCCGCAAAATGCCCAAAACGGGTGGGCGCCTTGGGGGAGAGGCTGGCCAAGTGGGCTGGTCCGCCGGACTCGGAATGGGGCAAGACTTTGCAGCACCTCCATGTGCAAAATAGGACGCGGCACAGCCGCGCCCAAAATAAGCACCCGAACTTCCCGTCCCCAAGTTCGTCCGCCGCAAAACGCCTAAAAACGGGGTGGGCTATAGCCTTGGGGGAGGAGCTGGCTGTCTCGCCGGACTCGGAATGGGGCGAGACTTACGAACGCCTCCGTGGTGCCAAAATAGGCCGCGGGCACAGCCGCAAAAATAAGCCCCAATGGTCCCGCCCCAAGTTCGTCCGCCGCAAAATGCCCAAAAACGGGTGGCTATAGCCTTGGGGGAGGGGTTGGCCAACTTCGTCCGCCGGACTCGGAATGGGGTGAGACTTTGCAGCGCCTCCGTGTGTAAAATAGGCCGCGGCACAGCCGCGCCCAAAATAAGCTCCCAAGGTCCTGGCCCCCAAGTTCGTCCGCAAAATGCCCAAAACGGTGGGCTTTAGCCTTGGGGAGGGGCCAACTTCGTCCGCCTCGGACTCGGAATGGGGTGAGACTTTGCGAGTGGCCTCCGTGGTGCTGTAAAATAGGCCTTGGGCACAGCCGCGCAAAATAAGCCCCAAGGTCCTGGCCCCAAGTTCTTCCGCCGCAAAATGCCTGTAAAACAAGGGGCCATAGCCTTGGGGGAGGGGCTGGCCAACTCGTCCGCCGGACTCGGAATGGGGCGAGACTTTGCGAGCGCCTGCGTGCTGGGCCGCGGGCACAGCCGCCCAAAAATAAGCTCCTGAAGGTCCTGCCCCCAAGTTCGTCTCGCAAAATGCCTAAAAACGGGTGGGCTTTAGCCTTGGGGGAGGGGCTGGCCAACTTCACGCCGGACACTGCACTGGGGTGAGACTTTGCGAGTGGCCTCCGTGTGCCAAAAATAGGCCTTGGGCACAGCCGTACCCAAAAATAGGCCCCCGAAGGTCCCATCCCCAGGTTCGTCCGCCGCAAAAATGCCCAAAAAACGGGTGGGCTATAGCCTTGGGGGGAGGGGCTGGCCAAGATCGTCCGCCGGACTCGGAATGGGACGAGACTTTGCGAGCGCCCTCCGTGTGCCAAAAATATGCCGCGGGCACAGCTGGGCCCAAAAATAAGCTCCCGAAGGTCCCGTCCCCAAGTTCGTCCGCCGCAAAAATGCCCAAAAAACGGGTAGGCTATAGCCTTGGGGGGAGGGGCTGGCCAACTTTGTCCGCCGGACTCATAATGGGGCGAGACTTTGCGAGTACCCTCCGTGTGCCAACAATAGGCCGCGGGCACAGCGGCGCCCAAAAATAAGCTCCCGAAGGTCCCGTCCCCAAGTTCGTCCGCCGCAAAAATGCCCAAAAAACGGGTGGGCTATAGCCTTGGGGGGAGGGGCTGGCCAACTTCGTCCGCCGGACTCGGAACGGGGTGAGACTTTGCGAGTGTCCTCCGTGTGCCAAAATGTGGGGCTGCGGCACAGCCGCTCCCAAAAATAAGATCCCGAAGGTCCCGTCCCCAAGTTCGTCCGCCGCAAAAATGCCCAAAAAACGGGTGGGCTATAGCCTTGGGGGGAGGGGCTGGCCAACTTCGTCCGCCGGACTTGGAATGGGGCGAGACTTTCTGAGCGCCCTCCGTGTGCCAAAAATATGCCGCGGGCACAGCCGCGCCCAAAAATAAGCCCCCGAAGGTCCCGTCCCCAAGTTCTTCCGCGGCAAAAATGCCCAAAAAACGGTGGGCTATAGCCTTGGGGGGAGGGGCTGGCCCATTTCGTTCGCCGGACTCGGAATAGGGCGAGACTTCGCGAGCACCCTCCGTGTACCAAAAATAGGCCACGGGCACAGCCGCGTATAACAATTAGCTCCCGACGGTTCCGTTCCCAAGTTCGTCCGCCTCAAAAATGCCCAAAAAACGGGTGGGCTATAGCCTTGGGGGGAGGGGCTGGCCAATTTCGTCCGCCGGACTCGGAATGGGGCGAGACTTTGCGAGCACCCTCCGTGTGCCAAAAATAGGCCGCGGCACAGCCGCTACCAAAAATAAGCTCCCTGACGGTCCTGCCCCCAAGTTCGTCAAAAAATGCCCGAAAAACGGGACGCCTATAGCTTTGGGGGGAGGGGCTGGCCAACTTCCTCCGCCGGACTTGGAATGGGGCGAGACTTTGCAAGCGCCCTCCATGTGCCAAAAATAGGCCGCGGGCATAGCCGCACCCAAAAATAAGCCACCGAAGGTCCCGTCCCCAAGTTCGTCCGCCGCAAAAATGCCCAAAAAACGGGTGGGCTATAGCCTTCGGGGGAGGGGCTGGCCCACTTCGTCCGCCGGACTCGAAATGGGGCGAGACTTTGCGAGCGCACTCCATGTACCAAAAATAGGCCACAGGCAAAGCCGCACCCAAAAATAAGCCCCCGAAGGTCCCGTCCCCAAGTTCGTCCGCCGTAAAAATGCCCAAAAAACGGGTGGGCTATAGCCTTGGGGGGAGGGGCTGGCCAACTTCGTCCGCCGGATGCGGAATGCGGCGAGACTTGTCGAGCGCCCTACGTGTGCCAAAAATAGGCCGCGGGCACCGCCGTACCCGAAAATAAGCCCCCGAAGGTTCCGTCCCCAAGTTCGTCCGCCGCAAAAATGCCCAAAAAACGGGTGGGCTACAGCCTTGGGGGGAGGGGCTGGCCAACTTCGTCCGCCGGACTCGGAATGGGGCAAGACTTTGCAGCGCCTCCGTGTAAATGGGCCGCGGGCACAGCCGCAGATAACAATTAGCTCCCGACGGTTCCGCTCCCAAGTCTCCCGCCTCAAAATGCCCAAAAACGGGTGGGCTATAGCCTTGGGGGAGGGGCTGGCCACCTGTCCGCCTGACTCGGAATGGGGCGAGATTTGCGAGCACCTCCGTGGTGCTAGGCCGCGGGCACAGCCGCGCCCAAAAATAAGCCCCCGACGGTCCCGTCCCCAAGTTCGTCCGCCGCAAAAATGCCCGAAAAACGGGACGCCTATAGCTTTGGGGGGAGGGGCTGGCCAACTTCCTCCGCCGGACTTGGAATGGGGCGAGACTTTGCAAGCGCCCTCCATGTGCCAAAAATAGGCCGCGGGCATAGCCGCACCCAAAAATAAGCCACCGAAGGTCCCGTCCCCAAGTTCGTCCGCCGCAAAAATGCCCAAAAAACGGGTGGGCTATAGCCTTCGGGGGAGGGGCTGGCCCACTTCGTCCGCCGGACTCGAAATGGGGCGAGACTTTGCGAGCGCACTCCATGTACCAAAAATAGGCCACAGGCAAAGCCGCACCCAAAAATAAGCCCCCGAAGGTCCCGTCCCCAAGTTCGTCCGCCGCAAACATGCCTAAAAACGGTGGGCTATAGCCTTGGGGAGGGGGCTGGCCAACTTCGTCCGCCGGACTCGGAATGGGGCGAGACTTTGGGAGAGCCCTCCGTGTGCCAAAAATAGGCCGCGGGCACAGCCGCGCCCAAAAATAAGCGCCCGACGGTCCCGTCCCCAAGTTCGTCCGCCGCAAAAATGCCCAAAAAACGGGTGGGCTATTGCCTTGTGGGGAGGGGCTGGCCAAGTTCCTCCGCCGGACTCGGAATGGGGCGAGACTTTGCGAGTGCCCTCCGTGGGCCAAAAATAGGCCGCGGGCATAGCCGCGCCCAAAAATAAGCGCCCGAAGGTCCCGTCCCCAATTTCGTCCGCCGCAAAAATGCCCAAAAAACGGGTGGGCTATATAGCCTTGGGGGGAGGGGCTGGCCAACTTCGTCCGCCGGACTCGGAATGGGACGAGACTTTGCGAGTGCCCTCCGTGTGCCAGAAATAGGCCACGGGCACAGCCGCAGTCAAAAATAAGCCCCCGAAGGTCCCGTCCCCCAGTTCGTCCGCCGCAAAAATGCCCAAAAAACGTGTGGGCTATAGCCTTGGGGGGAGGGGCTGGCCAAGTTCGTCCGTCGGACTCGGAATGGGGCGAGACTTTGCGAGCGCCCTCCGTGTGAAAAAAATAGGCCGCGGGCACAGCCGTACCCAAAAAAAAGTGCCCGAAGGTCCCGTCCCCAAGTTCGTCCTCCGCAAAAATGCCCAAAAAACGGGTGGGCTATAGCCTTGGGGGGAGGGGCTGGCCAAGTTTGTCCGCCGGACTCGGAATGGGGCGAGACTTTGCGAGCGCCCTCCATGTGCCAAAAATACACCGTGGGCACAGCCGCGCCCAAAAATAAGCCCCCGAAGGACCCGCCCCAAGTTCACAAACGCAAAATGGCCAAAAACGGGTGGGCTAAAGCCTCGTGAGGGGCCGCCAAGTTCGTCCGCCGACTCGGAATGGGGCGAGAATTTGCGAGCGCCTCCGTGTGCTGCAAAATAGGCTACAGACACAGCCGCACCCAAAATAAGCGCCCAAGGTCCCGCCCCAAGTTCGTCCGCCGCAAAATGCCCAAAATTGGTGGGCTATAGCCTTGGGGGAGGGGCTGGCCAAGTTCGACCGCCTGACTCGAATGGGCGAGAATTTGCGAGCGCCTCCGTGTGCCAAAAATAGGCTACAGACACAGCCGCACCCAAAAATAAGCGCCCCAAGGTCCCGTCCCCAAGTTCGTCCGCCGCAAAAATGCCCAAAAAATTGGTGGGCTATAGCCTTGGGGGGAGGGGCTGGCCAAGTTCGACCGCCGGACTCGGAATGGGGCGAGACTTTGCGAGAGCCCTCCGTGTGCCAAAAATAGGCCGTGGGCACAGCCGCACCCAAAAATAAGTGCCTGAAGGTCCCGTCCCCAAGTTCGTCCGCTGCAAAATGCCCAAAAACAGGTGGGCTATAGCCTTGGGGGAGGCTGGCCAGTTCGTCCGCCGACTCGGAATGGGGCGAGACTTTATGAGCGCCTCCGTGGGGCACAGCCATGCCCAAAAATAAGCGCCCGAAGGTCCCGCCCCCAAGTTCGTCCGCCGCAAAATGCCCAAAACTGGTGGGCTACAGCACTGGGGGAGGGGCTGGCCAAGTTCGTCCGCCTGGACTCGGAATGGGGCGAGACCTTACGAGTGCCCTCTGTGTGCTAAATAGGCTGCGGGCACAGCCGCACCCAAAATATGCGCCCGAAGGTCCCGTCCCCAAGTTCGTCCGCCGCAAAATGCCCAAAAACGGTGGGCTATAGCCTTGGGGAGGGGCTGGCCAAGTCTGTCCGCCGGAATCGGAATGGAGTGAGACTTTCAGAACGCCTCCGTGGTGCCAGGCCGCGGCACAGCCGCGCCCAAAAATAAGCCCCCGAAGGTCCTGCCCCAAGTTCGTCCCGCCGCAAAATGCCCAAAAACGGGTGGGCTATAGCCTTGGGGGAGCGGCTAAGTCTGTCCGCCGGATTCGGAATGGGGCGAGACTTTGCGAGTGCCCTCCGTGAGCCAAAAATAGGCCGCGGGCACAGCCGCGCCCAAAAATAGGCCCCGAAGGTCCCATCCCCAAGTTCGTCCGCCCCAAAAATGCCCAAAAAACGGGTGGGCTATAGCCTTGGGGGGAGGGGCCTGTCAACTTCGTCCGCCACTCTCGGAATGGGGAGAAACTTGGCGAGCGCTCTCAGTGTGCGAAAAATAGGCCGCGGGCACACCGGAACCCAAAAATAAGCCCCCGAATGTCCTGGCCCCCAAGTTCGCCCCACGCAAAAATGCCCAAAAAACGGGTGGGCTATAGCCTTGGGGGAGGGGCCTGTCAACTCTGTCCGCCACTCGGAATGGGGTGAGACTTTGCAGCGCCTCTGTGTGCTGGGAATAGGCCGCGGCACAGCCGCGCCCAAAATTAGGCCCCGAAGGTCCCTTCCCCAAGTTCGTCCGCCGCAAAAATTCCCAAAAAATGTGTGGGCTATAGTCTTGGGCGGAGGGGCCTGCCAACTTCGTCCGCCACTCGGAATGGGGCGAGACTTTGCGAGCGCTCCATGTGCCAAAATAGTCAGCGGGCACAGTCGCACCCAAAAATAAGCCTCCCGAAGGTCCCGCCCCAAGTTCGTCCGCCGCAAAATGCCCAAAAACGGGTGGGCTATTGCCTTGTGGGGAGGGGCTGGCCATGTTCCTCCGCCTGGACTCGAATGGGGCGAGACTTTGCAGTGCCTCCGTGGGGAAAATAGGCTGCGGGCATAGCCGCGCCCAAAATAAGCGCCCAAGGTCCCGTCCCCACTCGTCCGCCGCAAAATGCCCAAAAACGGGTGGGCTATATAGCCTGGGGGAGGGGCTGGCCAACTTCGTCCGCTGACTCGGAATGGGACGCGACTTGCGAGTGCCTCCGTGTGCCAGAAATAGGCCACGGGCACAGCCGCAGTCAAAAATAAGCCCCCGAAGGTCCCGTCCCCCAGTTCGTCCGCCGCAAAAATGCCCAAAAAACGTGTGGGCTATAGCCTTGGGGGGAGGGGCTGGCCAAGTTAGTCCGTCGGACTCGGAATGGGGCGCAGACGCTGCAGCGCCTCCGTGTGAAATAAATAGGCCTCGGGCACAGCCGTACCCAAAAATAAGCCCCCGAAGGTCCCGTCCCCAAGTTCGTCCTCCGCAAAAATGCCCAAAAAACGGGTGGGCTATAGCCTTGGGGGGAGGGGCTGGCCAAGTTTGTCCGCCGGACTCGGAATGGGGCGAGACTTTGCAGCGCCTCCATGTGCCAAAATACACCGTGGCACAGCCGCGCCCAAAAATAAGCCCCGAAGGACCTGGCCCCAAGTTCACAAACGCAAAATGGCCAAAAACGGGTGGGCTAAAGCCTTGGCGGAGGGGCCGCCAAGTTCGCCTGCTGACTCGGAATGGGGCGAGAATTTGCAGCGCCTCCGTGCTAAAATAGGCTGTAGACACAGCCGCACCCAAAAATAAGCGCCCCAAGGTCCCGTCCACAAGTTCTTCCGCCGCAAAAATGCCCAAAAAACGGGTGGGCTATAGCCTTGGGGGGAGGGGCTGGCCAAGTTCGTCCGCCGGACTCGGAATGGGGCGAGACTTTGGGAGAGCCCTCCGTGTGCCAAAAATAGGCCGCGGGCACAGCCGCACCCAAAAATAAGCGCCCGACGGTCCCATCCCAAAGTTCGTCCGCCGCAAAAATGCCCAAAAAACGGGTGGGCTATAGCCTTGGGGGGAGGGGCTGGCAAAGTTCGTCCGCCGGACTCGGAATGCGGTGAGACTTTGTGAACGCCCTCCGTGTGCCAAAAATAGGCCGCATGGCACAGCCGCACCAAAAATAAGCCCCCAAAGGTCCTGGCCCCAAGTTCGTCCGCCGCAAAATGCCCAAAAACGGGTGGGCTATAGCCTTGGGGGAGCGGTTGGCCAAGTTCGGTCCGCCGGACTCGGAATGGGGCGAGACTTTGCGAGCGCCTCCGTGTGCCAAAATAGGCCATGGGCACAGCCGCGCCCAAAATAAGCCCCCAAGGTCCTGGCCCCAAGTTCGTCCGACGCAAAATGCCTAAAAACGGGTGGGCTATAGCCTTGGGGGAGGGCTGGCAACTCGTCCGCCGGACTCGAATGGGGCGAGACTTTGCGAGCGCCTCCGTGGTGCCAAAAATAGGACGCGGGCTCAGCCACGCCAAAAAATAAGCCCCCGAAGGTCCCATCCCCAAGTTCGTCCACCGCAAAAATGCCCAAAAAACGGGTGGGCTATAGCCTTGGGGGGAGGGGCTGCCCAAGTTTGTCCGCCGGACTCGGAATGGGGCGAGACTTTGCGAGCACCCTCCGCGTGCCAAAAATAGGCCGCGGGCACAGCCGCGCCCAAAAATAAGCGCCCGAAGGTCCGGTCCCAAGTTCGTCCGCCGCAAAAATGCCCAAAAAACGGGTGGGCTATAGCCTTGGGGGAGGGGCTGGCTGGTCCGCCGGACTCGAATGGGGCCAGACTTTGCGACCACCTCCGTGTGCCTAGGCCAAGGGCACAGCCGGCCCAAAAATAAGCCTCAAGGTCCCGCCTAAGTTCGTCCGCTGACTCGGAATGGGGCGAGACTTTGCGAGCGCTCCGTGTGCTAAAATAGCCCGCGGACACAACCGCAACAAAAATAAGGGCCCCAAGGTCCCATCCCCAAGTTCGTCCGCCCCAAAAATGCCCAAAAAACGAGTGGGCTATAGCGTTGGGGGGAGGGGCTGGCCCACTTCGTCCGCCGAACTCGGAATGGGGCGAGAATTTGCGAGTGCCCTCCTGTGCCAAAAATAGGCCGCGGGCACAACCGCGCCCAGAAATAAGCCCCCGAAGGTCCCGTCCCCAAGTTCGTCCGCACCAAAAATGCCCAAAAAACGGGTGGGCTATTGCCTTGGGGGGAGGGGCTGGCCAACTTCGTCCGCCGGACTCGGAATGGGGCGAGACTTTGCGAGCGCCCTCCGTGTGCTGTGGCCAGGCCGCGGGCACAGCCGCGCCAAAAATAAGCCCCCAAGGTCCCGTCCCCATGTTCGTCCGCCGCAAAATGCCCAAAACGGGTGGGCTATAGCCTTGGGGGAGGGGCTGGCCAATTTCTGTCCGCCGGACTCGGAATGGGGCGAGACTTTGCGAGCGCTCCGTGTGCTGGGGGCCAGGCCGCGGGCACAGCCGCACCCAAAAATAAGCTCCCGAAGGTCCTGGCCCCCAAGTTCGTCCGCCGTAAACTGCCTAAAAACAGGTGGGCTATAGCCTTGGGGGACGGGGTTTCGCCAACTTCGTCCGCTGGACTCGGAATCGGGCGAGACTTAGCGAGCGCCTCTGTGTGCCAAAATATCCCGCTGGCACAAACCGCGCCCAAAAATAAGCCCCCGAAGGTCCCCCCAAGTTCGTCCGCTGCAAAATGCCCAAAAACGGGTGGGCTATAGCCTTGGGGGAGGGGCTGGCCAACTTCGTCCCTCGCTGACTCGGAATGGGGCGAGACTTTGCGAGCGCCTCCGTGGTGGTAAAATAGGCCGCGGACATAGCCATGCCCAAAAATAAGCCCCCGAAGGTCCTGTCCCCAAGTTCATCCGCCGCAAAATGCCCAAAACGGGTGGGCTATAGCCTTGGGGGAGGGCTGGCCAACTTCGCCGGACTCGAAATGGGGCGAGACTTTGCGAGCGCCTCCGTGTGCCAAAATTCTTCCGCGGCACAGTCTCGCCCAAAAATAAGCCCCCGACGGTCCCATCCCCAAGTTCGTCCGCCGCAAAAATGCCCAAAAAACGGGTGGGCTATAGCCTTGG
The DNA here is from genome assembly GCA_030449895.1 of Citrus mangshanensis. Lineage (NCBI taxonomy): Eukaryota > Viridiplantae > Streptophyta > Magnoliopsida > Sapindales > Rutaceae > Citrus > Citrus mangshanensis. Next base: position 62,062 of record JASUUJ010000359.1, read on the forward strand.
GGGGAGGGGTTGGCCAAATTTGTCAGCCGGACTCGGAATGGGGCGAGACTTTGCGAGCGCCATCCGTGTGCCAAAAATAGGCCGCGGGCACAGCCGTGCCCAAAAATAAGCCCCCGAAGGTCCCGTCCCCAAGTTCGTCCGCCGCAAAAATGCCCAAAAAATGGGTGGGCTATAGCCTTGGGGGGAGGGGCTGGCCAACTTCATCCGCCGGACTCGGAATGGGGCGAGACTTTGCGAGCGCCCTCCGTGTGCCAAAAATAGGACGCGGGCTCAGCCACGCCAAAAAATAAGCTCCCGAAGGTCCCATCCCCAAGTTCGTCCACCGCAAAAATGCCCAAAAAACGGGTGGGCTATAGCCTTGGGGGGAGGGGCTGGCCAAGTTTGTCCGCCGGACTCGGAATGGGGCGAGACTTTGCGAGCGCCCTCCGCGTGCCAAAAATAGGCCGCGGGCACAGCCGCGCCCAAAAATAAGCGCCCGAAGGTCCGGTCCCAAGTTCGTCCGCCGCAAAAATGCCCAAAAAACGGGTGGGCTATAGCCTTGGGGGGAGGGGCTGGCCAAGTTCGTCCGCCGGACTCGGAATGGGGCCAGACTTTGCGACCACCCTCCGTGTGCCCAAAATAGGCCGCGGGCACAGCCGCGTCCAAAAATAAGCCCCCGAAGGTCCCGCCCCAAGTTCGTCCGCCGGACTCGGAATGGGGCGAGACTTTGCGAGCGCCCTCCGTGTGCCAAAAATAGCCCGCGGACACAACCGCAACAAAAATAAGGGCCCCAAGGTCCCATCCCCAAGTTCGTCCGCCGCAAAAATGCCCAAAAAACGAGTGGGCTATAGCGTTGGGGGGAGGGGCTGGCCCACTTCGTCCGCCGAACTCGGAATGGGGCGAGAATTTGCGAGTGCCCTCCTGTGCCAAAAATAGGCCGCGGGCACAACCGCGCCCAGAAATAAGCCCCCGAAGGTCCCGTCCCCAAGTTCGTCCGCACCAAAAATGCCCAAAAAACGGGTGGGCTATTGCCTTGGGGGGAGGGGCTGGCCAACTTCGTCCGCCGGACTCGGAATGGGGCGAGACTTAGCGAGCGCCTCCGTGTGCTGGGAGGCCGCGGCACAGCCGCGCCCAAAAATAAGCCCCGAAGGTCCCGGCCCCAAGTTCGTCCGCCGCAAAATGCCTAAAACGGGTGGGCTATAGCCTTGGGGGGAGGGGCTGGCCAACTTTGTCCGCCGGACTCGGAATGGGGCGAGACTTTGCGAGCGCCCTCCGTGTGCCAAAAATAGGCCGCGGGCACAGCTACGCCAAAAAAAAAGCTCCCGAAGGTCCCGTCCCCAAGTTCGTCCTCCTCAAAAATGCCCAAAAAACGGGTGGGCTATAGCCTTGGGGGGAGGGGCTGGCCGACTTCGTCCACCGGACTCGGAATGGGGCGAGACTTTGCGACCACCCTCCGTGTGCCCAAAATAGGCCGCGGGCACAGCCGCGTCCAAAAATAAGCCCCCGAAGGTCCCGTCCCAAGTTCGTCCGCCGGACTCGGAATGGGGCGAGACTTTGCGAGCGCCCTCCGTGTGCCAAAAATAGCCCGCGGACACAACCGCAACAAAAATAAGGGCCCCAAGGTCCCATCCCCAAGTTCGTCCGCCGCAAAAATGCCCAAAAAACGGGTGGGCTATAGCGTTGGGGGGAGGGGCTGGCCCACTTCGTCCGCCGAACTCGGAATGGGGCGAGAATTTGCGAGTGCCCTCCTGTGCCAAAAATAGGCCGCGGGCACAACCACGCCCAGAAATAAGCCCCCGAAGGTCCCGTCCCCAAGTTCGTCCGCACCAAAAATGCCCAAAAAACGGGTGGGCTATAGCCTTGGGGGGAGGGGCTGGCCAACTTCGCCCGCCGGACTCGGAATCGGGCGAGACTTAGCGAGCGCCTCCGTGTGTTGGCCAGGCCGCGGGCACAGCCGCGCCCAAAAATAAGCCCCGAAGGTCCCGCCCCAAGTTCGCCGCCGCAAAATGCCCAAAAAACGGGTGGGCTATAGCCTTGGGGGGAGGGGCTGGCCAACTTCGTCCGCCGGACTCGGAATGGGGCGAGACTTTGCGAGCGCCCTCCGTGTGCCAAAAATAGGACGCGGGCTCAGCCACGCCAAAAAATAAGCTCCCGAAGGTCCCATCCCCAAGTTCGTCCACCGCAAAAATGCCCAAAAAACGGGTGGGCTATAGCCTTGGGGGGAGGGGCTGCCCAAGTTTGTCCGCCGGACTCGGAATGGGGCGAGACTTTGCGAGCACCCTCCGCGTGCTGTGGCCAGGGTCAGGGCACAGCCGCGCCCAAAAATAAGTGCCCGAAGGTCCGGTCCCAAGTTCGTCCGCCGCAAAAATGCCCAAAAAACGGGTGGGCTATAGCCTTGGGGGGAGGGGCTGGCCAAGTTCGTCCGCCGGACTCGGAATGGGGCCACACTTTGCGACCACCCTCCGTGTGCCCAAAATAGGCCGCGGGCTCAGCCGCGTCCAAAAATAAGCCCCCGAAGGTCCCGCCCCAAGTTCGTCCGCCGGACTCCGAATGGGGCGAGACTTTGCGAGCGCCCTCCGTGTGCCAAAAATAGCCCGCGGACACAACCGCAACAAAAATAAGGGCCCCAAGGTCCCATCCCCAAGTTCGTCCGCCGCAAAAATGCCCAAAAAACGAGTGGGCTATAGCGTTGGGGGGAGGGGCTGGCCCACTTCGTCCGCCGAACTCGGAATGGGGCGAGAATTTGCGAGTGCCCTCCTGTGCCAAAATAGGCCGCGGCACAACCGCGCCCAAAAATAAGCCCCCGAAGGTCCCGTCCCCAAGTTCGTCCGCACCAAAAATGCCCAAAAAACGGGTGGGAGATTGCCTTGGGGGGAGGGGCGGGTCAACTTCGGCCGCCGGACTCGGAATGGGGCGAGACTTTTCGAGCGCCTCCGTGGTGCTTAGGCCGCGGCACAGCCGCGCCTCAAAAATAAGCCTCAAGGTCCTGGCCCCAAGTTCGTCCGCCGCAAAATGCCCAAAACGGGTGGGCTATAGCCTTGGGGGAGGGGCTGGCCAACTTCGTCCGCCGGACTCGGAATGGGGCGAGACTTTGCGAGCGCCCTCCGTGTGCCAAAAATAGGCCGCGGGCACAGCAACGCCAAAAAAAGCTCCCGAAGGTCCCGTCCCCAAGTACGTCCTCCTCAAAAATGCCCAAAAAACGGGTGGGCTATTGCCTTGGGGGAGGGGCTTGGCCGACTTTCGGCCCACCGGACTCGAATGGGGCCAGACTTTGCGACCACCCTCCGTGTGCCAAAAATAGGCCGCGGGCACAGCCGCGTCCAAAATAAGCCCCGAAGGTCCCGCCCCAAGTTCGTCCACGGACTCGAATGGGGCGAGACTTTGCGAGCGCCTCCGTGTGCCAAAATAGCCCATGACACAACCGCAACAAAAATAAGGGCCCCAAGGTCCCATCCCCAAGTTCGTCCGCCGCAAAAATGCCCAAAAAACGGGTGGGCTATAGCGTTGGGGGGAGGGGCTGGCCCACTTCGTCCGCCGAACTCGGAATGGGGCGAGAATTTGCGAGTGCCCTCCTGTGCCAAAAATAGGCCGCGGGCACAACCACGCCCAGAAATAAGCCCCCGAAGGTCCCGTCCCCAAGTTCGTCCGCACCAAAAATGCCCAAAAAACGGGTGGGCTATTGCCTTGGGGGGAGGGGCTGGCCAACTTCTGTCCGCTCGGACTCGGAATGGGGCGAGACTTACAGCGCCTCCGTGTGCTGTGGGCCAGGCCGCGGCACAGCGCGCCCGAAAATAAGCCCCCGTTGGTCCCTTCCCCAAGTTCGTCCGCCGCAAAATGCCCAAAAACGGGTGGGATATAGCCTTGGGGAGGGGCTGGCCACCCGTCCGCCGGACTCGGAATGGGGCGAGACTTTGCGAGCGCCTCCGTGTGCTGGGCTAAAATAGGCCGCGGCACAGCGCGCCCAAAAATAAGCCCCGAAGGTCCCGTCCCCAAGTTCGTCCGCCGTAAACTGCCCAAAAACGGGTGGGCTATAGCCTTGGGGGAGGGGCTGGCCAACTTCGTCCGCCGGACTCGGAATGGGGCGAGACTTTGCGAGCGCCCTCCGTGTGGTAAAAATAGGCCGCGGGCATAGCCGTGCCCAAAAATAAGCCCCCGAAGGTCCTGTCCCCAAGTTCCTCCGCCGCAAAAAATGCCCAAAAAACGGGTGGGCTATAGCGTTGGGAGGGGCCAACTCTCGTCCGCCGGACTCGAAATTGGGCGAGACTTGCAGCGCCTCCGTGTGCCAAAATTCTTCCGCGGGCACAGCCACGCCCAAAAATAAGCCTCCCAAGGTCCAGTCCCCAAGTTCGTCCGCCGCAAAATGCCTAAAACGGTGGGCTATAGCCTTGGGGGGAGGGGCTGGCCAAGTTCGTCCGCCGGACTCGGAATAGGTCGAGACTTTGCGAGCGCCCTCCGTGTGCGAAAAATAGGACGCGGGCATACCCGCACCCAAAAATAATCCCCCGAAGGTCCCGTCCCCAAGTTCGTCCTCCGCAAAAATGCCCAAAAAACGGGTGGGCTATAGCCTTGGGGGGAGGGGCTGCCCAACTTTGTCCGCCGGACTCGGAATGGGGCGAGACTTTGCGAGCGCCCTCCGTGTGCCAAAAATAGGCCGCGGTAAAAGTCACACTCAAAAATAAGCCCCCGAAGGTCCCGTCCCTAATTTCGCCTGCCGCAAAAATGCCCAAAAAACGGGTGGACCATAGCCTTGGGGGGAGGGGCTGGCCAAGTTCGTCCGCCGGACTCGGAATAGGTCGAGACTTTGCGAGCGCCCTCCGTGTGCGAAAAATAGGACGCGGGCATAGCCGCACCCAAAAATAATCCCCCGAAGGTCCCGTCCCCAAGTTCGTCCTCCGCAAAAATGCCCAAAAAACGGGTGGGCTATAGCCTTGGGGGGAGGGGCTGCCCAACTTTGTCCGCCGGACTCGGAATGGGGCGAGACTTTGCGAGCGCCCTCCGTGTGCCAAAAATAGGCCGCGGGCACAGCTACGCCAAAAAAAAAGCTCCCGAAGGTCCCGTCCCCAAGTTCGTCCTCCTCAAAAATGCCCAAAAAACGGGTGGGCTATAGCCTTGGGGGGAGGGGCTGGCCAACTTCGTCCACCGGACTCGGAATGGGGCGAGACTTTGCGAGCGCCCTCCGTGTGCCAAAAATAGGCCGCGGGCACAGCCGCGCCAAAAAACAAGCTCCCGAAGGTCCCGTCCCCAAGTTCGTCCGCCGCAAAAATGCCCAAAAAACGGGTGGGCTATAGCCTTGGGGGGAGGGGCTGGCCCACTTCGTCCGCCGGATTCGGAATGGGGCGAGACTTTGGGAGCACCCTCCGTGTGCCAAAAATAGGCCGCGGTCACAACCGCGCTCAAAAATACGCCCCCGAAGGTCCCCCCAAGTTCGTCTCGCCGCAAGAATGCCTAAAACGGGTGGGCTATAGCCTTGGGGGGAGGGGCTGGCCCACTTCGTCCGCCGGACTCGGAATAGGGCGAGACTTTGCGATTGCCCTCCATGTGCGAAAAAAAGGATGCGCGCACAGCCGCGCCCAAAAATAAGCCCCCGAAGGTCCCATCCCCAAGTTCGTCCGCCGCAAAAATGCCCAAAAAAAGGGTGGGCGAAAGCCTTGGGAGTGCCTGGCCTACTTGGGTCCCGCCTCGGACTCGGAATGGGGCGAGACTTTGCGAGCACCTCCGTGTGCCAAAATAGGCCACGGGCACAGCCGCCCCCAAAAATAAGCCCCCGAAGGTCCCGTCCCCAAGTTCATCCGCCGCAAAAATGCCCAAAAAACGGGTGGGCTATAGCCATGGGGGGAGGGGCTGGACAACTTCGTCCGACGGACTCGGAATGGGGCGAGACTTTGCGCGCACCCTCCGTGGTGCTAATAGGCCGCGGGCACAGCCGCACCCAAAAATAAGCCCCCGAAGGTCCCGTCCCCAAGTTCGTCCACCGGACTCGGAATGGGGCGAGACTTTGCGAGCGCCCTCCGTGTGCCAAAAATAGGCCGCGGGCAGTTCCGCGCCCAAAAATAAGCCCCCGAAGGTCCCGTCCCCAAGTTCGTCCGCCGCAAAAATGCCCAAAAAACGGGTGGGCTATAGCCTTGGGGGGAGGGGCTGGCCAACTTCGTCCGCCGGACTCGGAATGGGGCGAGACTTTGCGACCACCCTCCCTGTGCCAAAAATAGGCCACGGGCACAGCCGCGCCCAAAAATAAGCTCCCGAAGGTCCCGTCCCCAAGTTCGTCCGCCGCAAAAATGCCCAAAAAACGGGTGGGCTATAGCCTTGGGGGGAGGGGCTGGCCAACTTCGTCCGCCGGACTCGGAATGGGGCGAGACTTTGCGAACGCCCTCCGTGTGCCAAAAATAGGCCACGGGCACAGCCGCGTCCAAAAATAAGCCCCCGAAGGTCCCGTCCCGAAGTTCGACCGCCGCAAAAATGCCCAAAAAACGGGTGGGCTATAGCCTTGGGGGGAGGGGATGGCCAACTTCGTCCGCCGGACTGGGAACGAGGCGAGACTTTGCGAGCGCCCTCTGTGTGCCAAAAATAGGCTGCAGGCACAGCCGTGTCCAAAAATAGCCCCCAAAGTTCCCGTCCCAAAGTTCGTCCGCCGCAAAAATGCCCAAAAAACGGGTGGGCTATAGCCTTGGGGGGAGGGGCTGGCCAACTTCGTCCGCCGGACTCGGAATGGGGCGAGACTATGCGAGCGCCCTCCGTGTGTGAAAAATAGGCCGCGGGCACTGCCGCGCCCAAAAATAAGCCCCCGAAGGTCCCGTCCCCAAGTTCGTCCGCCGCAAAAATGCCCAAAAAATGGGTGGGCTACAGCCTTGGGGGGAGGGCGTGGCCAACTTCGTCCGCCGGACTCGGAATGGGGCGAGACTTTGCGAACGCCCTCCGTGTGCCAAAAATAGGCCACGGGCACAGCCGCGTCCAAAAATAAGCCCCCGAAGGTCCCGTCCCCAAGTTCGACCGCCGCAAAAATGCCCAAAAAACGGGTGGGCTATAGCCTTGGGGGGAGGGGATGGCCAACTTCGTCCGCCAGACTCGGAACGAGGCGAGACTTTGCGAGTGCCCTCCGTGTGCCAAAAATAGGCCGCGGGCACAGCCGTGTCCAAAAATAAGCCCCCAAAGGTCCCGTCCCCAAGTTCGTCCGCCGCAAAAATGCCCAAAAAACAGGTGGGCTATAGCCTTGGGGGGAGGGGCTGGCCAACTTCGTCCGCCGGACTCGGAATGGGGCGAGACTATGCGAGCGCCCTCCGTGTGTGAAAAATAGGCCGCGGGCACTGCCGCGCCCAAAAATAAGCCCCCGAAGGTCCCGTCCCCAAGTTCGTCCGCCGCAAAAATGCCCAAAAAACGGGTGGGCTATAGCCTTGGGGGGAGGGGCTGGCCAACATCGTCCGCCGGACTCGGAATGGGGCGAGTCTTTACGAGCGCCCTCCGTGAGCCAAAAATAGGCCGCGGACAAAGCCGCGCCCAAAAATAAGCACCGAAGGTCCTGTCCCCAAGTTCGTCCGCCGCAAAAATGCCCAAACAACGGGCGGGCTATAGCCTTGGGGGGAGGCGCTGGCCCACTTCGTCCGCGGGACTCGAAATGGGGCGAGACTTTGCGAGCGCCCTCCGTGTGCAAAAATAGGCCACGGGCACAGCCGTACCCAAAAATTAACCCCCGAAGGTCTCGTCCCCAAGTTCGTCCGCCGCAAAAATGCCCAAAAAACGGGTGGGCTATAGCCTTGGGGGGAGGGGCTGGCCCACTTCGTCCGCCGGACTCGGAATGGGGCGAGACTTTGCGAGCGCCTGAGTGCCAAAATAGGGCGCGGCAAAGCCGCGCCCAAAATAAGCCCCGAAGGTCCCGCCCCAAGTTTTTCCGCCGCAAAAATGCTCAAAAAACGGGTGGGCTATAGCCTCGGGGGGAGGAGCTGGCCAACTTCGTCCGCCGGACTCGGAATGGGGCGAGACTTTACGAGCGCCCTCCGTGTGTGAAAAATAGGCCGCGGGCACTGCCGCGCCCAAAAATAAGCCCCCGAAGGTCCCGTCCCCAAGTTCGTCCGCCGCAAAATGCCCAAAAATGGGGCTACAGCCTGGGAGGGCGTGGCCAACTTCCACGGACTCGGAATGGGGCGAGACTTTGCGAACGCCCTCCGTGTGTGCCAGGCCACGGGCACAGCTGGCCCAAAAATAAGCCCCGAAGGTCCCGCCCCAAGTTCGACTGCCACAAAATGCCCAAAAACGGGGGGCTATAGCCTTGGGGGAGGGGATGGCCAACTCTCTGTCCGCCAGACTGAACGAGGCGAGACTTTGCGAGTGCCCTCCGTGGCAAAATAGGCCGCGGGCACAGCCGTGTCCAAAAATAAGCCCCCAAAGGTCCTGGCCCCCAAGTTCGTCCGCCGCAAAATGCCCAAAAACAGGGGGCTATAGCCTTGGGGAGGGGCTGGCCAACTGTCCGCCGGACTCGGAATGGGGCGAGACTATGCGAGCGCTCCATGTGTGAAAATAGGCCGCGGCACTGCCGCCCCAAAAATAACCCCCCGCACGTCCCGGCCCCAACGTCCTCCCCCGCAAAAATGCCCAAAAAAACGGGTGGGCTATACCCTTGGGGGGAGGGGCTGGCCAACATCGTCCGCTGACTCGGAATGGGGCTAGTCTTACGAGCGCCTCCGTGAGTTAAATAGGGCCAGGCTGCGACAAAGCCGCGCCCAAAAATAAGTACCGAAGGTCCCGTCCCAAGTTCGTCCGCCGCAAAATGCCCAAAAACGGGTGGGATATAGCCTTGGGTGGAGGGGTTGGCCAACTTCTGTCCGCTCGGACTCGGAATGGGGCGAGATTCTTTGCAACGCCTTCGTGGTGCCAGCCGCTGGCACAACCGCGCCAAAAATAAGCCTCCCGAAGGTCCTCCCCAAGTTCGTCCGCCGCTAAAATGCCCAAAAAATGGGTAGGCTATAGCCTTGGGGGGAGGCGCTGGCCAACTTCGTCCGCCGGACTCGGAATGGGGCGAGACTTTGTGAGCACCCTCCGTGTGCCAAAAATAGGCCGCGGGCACAGCCGTACCCAAAAATAAGCCCCCGAAGGTCCCGTCCCCAAGTTCGTCCGCCGCAAAAATGCCCAAACAACGGGCGGGCTATAGCCTTGGGGGGAGGCGCTGGCCCACTTCGTCCGCGGGACTCGAAATGGGGCGAGACTTTGCGAGCGCCCTCCGTGTGCAAAAATAGGCCGCGGGCACAGCCGTACCCAAAAATTAACCCCCGAAGGTCCCGTCCCCAAGTTCGTCCGCCGCAAAAATGCCCAAAAAACGGGTGGGCTATAGCCTTGGGGGGAGGGGCTGGCCCACTTCGTCCGCCGGACTCGGAATGGGGCGAGACTTTGCGAGCGCCCTCCGAGTGCCAAAAATAGGCCGCGGGCAAAGCCGCGCCCAAAAATAAGCCCCCGAAGGTCCCGTCCCCAAGTTTTTCCGCCGCAAAAATGCTCAAAAAACGGGTGGGCTATAGCCTCGGGGGGAGGAGCTGGCCAACTTCGTCCGCCGGACTCGGAATGGGGCGAGACTTTACGAGTGCCCTCCGTGCTGTGGGCCAGGTCAAGGGCACATGCGCGCCCAAAAATGAGCCCCCGAAAATCCTGTCCCAAAGTTCGTCCGCCGCAAAAATGCCCAAAAAACGGGTGGGCTATAGCCTTGGGGGGAGGGGCTGGCCCACTTCGTCCGCCGGACTCGGAATGGGGCGAGACTTTGCGAGCACCCTCCAAGTGCCAAAAATAGGCCGCGGGCACAGCCGTGTCCAAAAATAAGCCCCCAAAGGTCCCGTCCCCAAGTTCGTCCGCCGCAAAAATGCCCAAAAAACGGGTGGGCTATAGCCTTGGGGGGAGGGGCTGGCCAACTTCGTCCGCCGGACTCGGAATGGGGTGAGACTTTGCGAGCGCCCTCCGTGTGTGAAAAATAGGCCACGGGCACAGCGCGCCAAAATTAAGCCCCCAAAGGTCCTGGCCCCTAAGTTCGTCCGCCGCAAAACGCCGCTAAAAACGGGTGGGCTATAGCCTTGGGGGGAGGGGCTGGCCATCTTCGTCCGCCGAACTCGGAATGGGACGAGACTTTGCGAGCTCCCTCCGTGTGCAAAAAATAGGCCGCGGGCAGTGCCGTACCCAAAAATAAGCCCCCGAAGGACCCGTCCCCAAGTTCGTCCGCCGCAAAAATGCACAAAAAACGGGTGGGCTATAGCCTTGGGGGAGGGGCTGGCCCACTGTCCGGGCTCGGACTCGGAATGGGGCGAGACTTTACGAGCGCCCTCCGAGTGCCAAAAATAGGCTGTGGGCACAGCCGCGCCCAAAAATAAGCCCCCGAAGGTCCCGTCCCCAAGTTTGTCCGCCGCAAAAATGCTCAAAAAACGGGTGGGCTATAGCCTCGGGGGGAGGAGCTGGCCAACTTCGTCCGCCGGACTCGGAATGGGGCGAGACTTTACGAGCGCCCTCCGTGTGCCAAAAATAGGCCGCGGGGACATGCACGCCCAAAACTGAGCCCCCGAAAATCCTGTCCCGAAGTTCGTCCGCCGCAAAAATGCCCAAAAAACGGGTGGGCTATAGCCTTGGGGGGAGGGGCTGGCCCACTTCGTCCGCAGGACTCGGAATGGGGGGAGACTTTACGAGCGCCCTCCGTGTGGTAAAAATAGGCTGCGGGCACAGCCGCTCCCAAAAATAAGACCCCGAAGGTCCCGTCCCCAAGTTCGTCCGCCATAAAAATGCCCAAAAAACGGGTGGGCTATAGCATTGGGGGGAGGGGCTGGCCAACTTCATCTGCCGGACTCGGAATGAGGCGAGACTTTGCGAACGCCCTCCGTGTGCCAAAAATATGCTGCGGATACAGCCACGCCAAAAAATAAGCCCCCGAAGGTCCCGTCCCCAAGTTCGTCCGCCGCAAAAATGCCCAAAAAACGGGTGGGCTATAGCCTTGGGGGGAGGGGATGGCCAACTTCGTCCGCCGGACTCGGAACGAGGCGAGACTTTGCGAGCGCCCTCCGTGTGCCAAAAATAGGCCGTGGGCACAGCCGTGTCCAAAAATAAGCCCCCAAAGGTCCCGTCCCCAAGTTCGTCCGCCGCAAAAATGCCCAAAAAACGGGTGGGCTATAGCCTTGGGGGGAGGGGCTGGCCAACTTCGTCCGCCGGACTCGGAATGGGGTGAGACTTTGCGAGCGCCCTCCGTGTGTGAAAAATAGGCCACGGGCACAGCCGCGCCCAAAATTAAGCCCCCAAAGGTCCCGTCCCTAAGTTCGTCCGCCGCAAAAATGCCCAAAAAACGGGTGGGCTATAGCCTTGGGGGGAGGGGCTGGCCATCTTCGTCCGCCGAACTCGGAATGGGACGAGACTTTGCGAGCTCCCTCCGTGTGCAAAAAATAGGCCGCGGGCAGTGCCGTACCCAAAAATAAGCCCCCGAAGGACCCGTCCCCAAGTTCGTCCGCCGCAAAAATGCCCAAAAAACGGGTGGGCTATAGCCTTGGGGGGAGGGGCTGGCCCACTTCGTCCGCCGGACTCGGAATGGGGCGAGACTTTACGAGCGCCCACCGAGTGCCAAAAATAGGCTGTGGGCACAGCCGCGCCCAAAAATAAGCCCCCGAAGGTCCCGTCCCCAAGTTTGTCCGCCGCAAAAATGCTCAAAAAACGGGTGGGCTATAGCCTCGGGGGGAGCTGGCCAACTTCGTCCGCCGGACTCGGAATGGGGCGAGACTTTACGAGCGCCCTCCGTGTGCCAAAAATAGGCCGCGGGGACATGCGCGCCCAAAACTGAGCCCCCGAAAATCCTGTCCCAAAGTTCGTCCGCCGCAAAAATGCCCAAAAAACGGGTGGGCTATAGCCTTGGGGGGAGGGGCTGGCCCACTTCGTCCGCAGGACTCGGAATGGGGGGAGACTTTACGAGCGCCCTCCGTGTGGTAAAAATAGGCTGCGGGCACAGCCGCTCCCAAAAATAAGACCCCGAAGGTCCCGTCCCCAAGTTCGTCCGCCATAAAAATGCCCAAAAAACGGGTGGGCTATAGCATTGGGGGGAGGGGCTGGCCAACTTCATCTGCCGGACTCGGAATGAGGCGAGACTTTGCGAACGCCCTCCGTGTGCCAAAAATATGCCGCGGATACAGCCACGCCAAAAAATAAGCCCCCGAAGGTCCCGTCCCCAAGTTCGTCCGCCGCAAAAATGCCCAAAAAACGGGTGGGCTATAGCCTTGGGGGGAGGGGATGGCCAACTTCGTCCGCCGGACTCGGAACGAGGCGAGACTTTGCAGCGCCTCCGTGTTCCAAAATAGGCTGGGCACAGCCGTGTCAAAAAATAAGCCCCCTAAGGTCCCGTCCCCAAGTTCGTCCGCCGCAAAAATGCCCAAAAAACGGGTGGGCTATAGCCTTGGGGGGAGGGGCTGGCCAACTTCGTCCGCCGGACTCGGAATGGGGCGAGACTTTGCGAGCGCCTCCGTGTGAAAAATAGGCCGCGGGCACAGCTACGCCCAAAATTAAGCCCCCCAAAGGTCCCGACCCTAAGTTCGTCCGCCGCAAAATGCCCAAAAACGGGTGGGCTATAGCCTTGGGGGAGGGGCTGGCCATCTCGTCCCCGAACTCGGAATGGGACGAGACATTGCGCGCCTCCGTGTGCAAAAATAGGCCGCGGGCAGAGCTGCTTCCCAAAAATAAGCCCCGAAGGACCCGTCCCCAATTTCGTCCGCAAAATGCCCAAAAACGGGTGGGCTATAGCCTTGGGGGAGGGGATGGCCAACTCGTCCGCCGTACTCGGAACGAGGAGAGACTTTGCGAGCGCCTCCGTGTTCCAAAAATAGGCTGCGGCACAGCCGCACCCAAAATAAGCCCCGAAGGTCCCGCCCCAAGTTCGTCCGCCGCAAAATGCCCAAACAACGGGTGGATATAGCCTTGGGAGGGGCTGGCCCACTGTCCGCTCGACTCGAAATGGGGCGAGACTTTGCGAGCGCCTCCGTGTGCCAAAATAGGCCTCGGTCACAGCCACACCCAAAACTAGCCCCGAAGGTCCCGCCGCCAAGTTCGTCCGCCACAAAATGCCCAAAAACGGGTGGCTATAGCCATGGGGGAGGGCGGGCCCACTTCGTCCGCCGGACTCAGAATGGGGCGAGACTTTGCGAGCGCCCTCCAAGTGCCAAAAATAGGCCGCGGGCACAGCCGCACCCAAAAATAAGCCCCCGAAGGTCCCGTCCCCAACTTTGTCCGCCGCAAAAATGCTCAAAAAATGGGGGGGGGCTATAGCCTCGGGGGGAGGAGCTGGCCAACTTCGTCCGCCGGAATCGGAATGGGGCGAGACTTTACGAGCGCCCTCCGTGTGCCAAAAATAGTCCGCAGGCACATGCGCGCCCAAAAATGAGCCCCCGAAAATCCTTTTCCCAAGTTCGTCCGCCGCAAAAATGCCCAAAAAACGGATAGGCTATAGCCTTGGGGGTGGGGCTGGCCCACTGTCCAGGACTCTAATGGGGGAGACTTTGCGAGTGCCCTCCGTGGTGGTAAAATAGGCTGCGGGCACAACCACTCCCAAAAATAAGCCCCCGAAGGTCCCGCCCCCAAGTTCGTCCGCCGCAAAAATGCCCAAAACGGGTGGGCTATATCCTCGGGGAGGGGATGGCCAACTCGTCCGCCCGGACTCGGAACGAGGCGAGACTTTGCGAGCGCCTCCGTGTGCCAAAATAGGCCGCGGCACAGCCATGTCCAAAAAAAGCCCTAAAGGTCCCGCCCCCAAGTTCGTCCGCCGCAAAAAATGCCCAAAAACGGTGGGTTATAGCCTTGGGAGGGCTGGCCAACTTCGTCCGCTGGACTCGGAATGGGGCGAGACCATGCGAGCGCCTCCGTGTGCCACAAATAGGCTGCGGCAGAGCCGCACCCAAAAATATGCCCCGAAGGTCCCGCCCCAAGTTCGCCGCCGCAAAATGCCTAAAAACGGGTGGGCTATAGCCTGGGGGAGGGATGGCCAACTTCGTCCCGCCGACTCGAACGAGGCGAGACTTTGCGAGCACCCCTCCGTGTGCCAAAAATAGGCCACGGGCACAGCCGCACACAAAAATTAGCCCCCAAAGGTCCCGTCCCCAAGTTCGTCCGCCGCAACAATGCCCAAAAAACGGGTGGGCTATAGCCTTTGGGGGAGGGGCTGGCCCACTTCGTCCGCCGGACTCGGAATGGGGCGAGACTTTGCGAGAGCCCTCCGTGTGGTAAAAATAGGCTGCGGGCACAACCACTCCCAAAAATAAGCCCCCGAAGGTCCCGTCCCCAAGTTCGTCCGCCGCAAAAATGCCCAAAAAACGGGTGGGCTATAGCCTTGGGGGGAGGGGATGGCCAACTTCGTCCGCCGGACTCGGAACGAGGCGAGACTTTGCGAGCACCCTCCGTGTATCAAAAATAGGCCACGGGCACAGCCGCACACAAAAATTAGCCCCCAAAGGTCCCGTCCCCAAGTTCGTCCGCCGCAACAATGCCCAAAAAACGGGTGGGCTATAGCCTTTGGGGGAGGGGCTGGCCCACTTCGTCCGCCGGACTCGGAATGGGGCGAGACTTTGCGAGTGCCCTCCGTGTGGTAAAAATAGGCTGCGGGCACAACCACTCCCAAAAATAAGCCCCCGAAGGTCCCGTCCCCAAGTTCGTCCGCCGCAAAAATGCCCAAAAAACGGGTGGGCTATATCCTTGGGGGGAGGGGATGGCCAACTTCGTCCGCCGGACTCGGAACGAGGCGAGACTTTGCGAGCGCCCTCCGTGTGCCAAAAATAGGCCGCGGGCACAGCTATGTCCAAAAAAAAGCCCCTAAAGGTCCCGTCCCCAAGTTCGTCCGCCGCAAAAATGCCCAAAAGACGGGTGGGTTATAGCCTTGGGGGGAGGGGCTGGCCAACTTCGTCCGCCGGACTCGGAATGGGGCGAGACTATGCGAGCGCCCTCCGTGTGTGAAAAATAGGCCGCGGACACTGCCGCGCCCAAAAATAAGGCCCCAAAGGTCCCGTCCCTAAGTTCGTCCGCCGCAAAATGCCTAAAACGGGTGGGCTATAGCCTTGGGGGAGGGGCTGGCCATCTTCGTCTGCCGAACCTCGAATGGGGCGAGACTTTGCGAGCGCCTCCGTGTGGGGACAGAGCCGCACCCAAAAATAAGCCCCCGAAG
The DNA here is from genome assembly GCA_030449895.1 of Citrus mangshanensis. Lineage (NCBI taxonomy): Eukaryota > Viridiplantae > Streptophyta > Magnoliopsida > Sapindales > Rutaceae > Citrus > Citrus mangshanensis. The sequence continues at coordinate 77,180 of JASUUJ010000359.1, forward strand.
GTCCCGTCCCCCAAGTTCGCTCGCTGCAAAATGCCCAAACAACGGGTGGTGGGCTATAGCCTTGGGAGGGGGCTGGCCCACTGGCCCGCCGGACTTGAAATGGGGCGAGACTTTGTGAGCACCTCCGTGGTGCAGGCCAAAATAGGCCGCGGCACAGCCGCGCCCAAAAATTAGCCCCCAAGGCCCCGGGCCCCAAGTTCGTCCGCCGCAAAATGCCCAAAAACGGTGGGCTATAGCCTTGGGGGAGGGGCTGGCCCACTTCGTCCGCCTCGGACTCGGAATGGGGCGAGACTTGCGAGCGCTCCGAATGCCAAAATAGGGCCGCGGCACAGCCGCACCCAAAAATAAGCCCCCAAGGTCCTGCCCCTCAAGTTCGTCCGCCGCAAAAATGCCCAAACAACGGGTGGGCTATAGCCTTGGGGGGAGGGGCTTGGCCACTACGTCCGCCGGACTCGAAATGGGGCGAGACTTTGCGAGCGCCCTCCGTGTGGCAAAAAAAGGGTGGGGGCACAGCCGCGCCCAAAAATAAGCTCCCGAAGGTCCCGTCCCCAAGTTTGTCCTCCGCAAAAATGCTCAAAAAATGGGTGGGCTATAGCCTCGTGGGGAGGAGCTGGCCAACTTCGTCCGCCGGACTCGGAATGGGGTGAGACTTTACGAGCGCCCTCCGTGTGCCAAAAATAGGCCACGGGCACATGCGCGCCCAAAAAGGAGCCCCCGAAAATCCCGTCCCCAAGTTCGTCCGCCGCAAAAATGCCCAAAAAACGGGTGGGCTATAGCCTTGGGGGGAGGGGCTGGCCAACTTCGTCCGCCGGAGTCGGAATCGGGCGAGACTTTGCGAGCGGCATCCGTGTGCCTAAAATAGGCCACGGGCACAGCTGCGCCCAAAAATAAGCCCCCGAAGGTCCCGTCCCCAAGTTCCTCCGCCGCAAAAATGCCCAAAAAACGGGTGGGCTATAGCCTTGGGGGGAGGGGCTGGCCAACTTCGTCCGCCGGACTCGGAATGGGGCGAGACTTTGCGAGCGCCCTCCATGTGCCAAAAAAAGTCCGCGGGTACAGCCGCACCCAAAAATAAGCCCCCGAAGGTCCCGTCCCCAAGTTCGTCCGACGCAAAAATGCCCAAAAAACGGGTGGAAGATAGCCTTGGGGGGAGGGGCTGGCCAACTACTCCGCCGGACTCGGAATGGGGCGGACTTTGCGAGTGCCCGGCGTGTGCCAAAAATAGGCCGCGGTCACAGTCGCGGCCAAAAATAAGCCCCCGAAGGTCCCGTCCCCAAGTTCGTCCGCCGCAAAAATGCCCAAAAAACGGGTGGGCTATAGCCTTGGGGGGAGGGGCTGGCCAACTTCGTCCGCCGGACTCGGAATGGGGCGAGACCAGCGCCTCCGTGTGCCAAGGGCCACGGGCACAGCCACGTCCAAAAATAAGCGCCCGAAGGTCCCGTCCCCAAGTTCGTCCGCCGCAAAAATGCCCAAAAAACGGGTGGACTATAGCCTTGGGGGGAGGGGCTGGCCAACTTCGTCCACCGGACTCGGAATGGGGCGAGACTTTGCGAGCGCCCTCCGTGTGCCAAAAACAGGCCGCGGGCACAGCCGCGCCCAAAAATAAGCCCCCCAAGGTCCCGCCCCCAAGTTCGTCCGCCGCAAAAATGCCCAAAAAATGGGTGGGCTACAGCCTTGGGGGAGGGGGGGGCCAACTCTGTCCGCCGGACTCGGAATGGGGCGAGACTTTGCGAACGGCCTCCTGTGCCAAAAAGAGGCCGCGGACACAGCCACGCCCAAAAATAAGGGCGTGAAGGTCCCGTCCCCATGTTCGTCCGCCGCAAAAATGCCCAAAAAACGGGTGGGTTATAGCCTTGGGGGGAGGGGCTGGCCAACTTCGTCCCCCGGACTCGGAATGGGGCGAGACTATGCGAGCGCTCCGTGGTGTGAAGGCCATGGACACTGCCGCGCCAAAAATAAGGCCCCAAAGGTCCCTGGCCCCTAAGTTCGTCCGCCGCAAAATGCCCAAAAAGCGGGTGGGCTATAGCCTGGGGGAGGGGCTGGCCATCTTCGGCCCACCGAACTCGGAATGGGGCGAGATTTGCAGCGCCTCCGTGTGCCAAAAATAGGCCACGGGCAGAGCCGCACTCCAAAAATAAGCCCCTAAGGTCCCGTGGCCCCAAGTTCGTCCCGCCGCAAAATGCCTAAAAACGGGTGGGCTATAGCCTTGGGGGAGGGGATGGCCAACTGTCCGCCTCGGACTCGAACGAGGCGAGACTTTGCGAGCACCCTCCGTTGCCAAAAATAGGCCACGGGCACAGCCGCACACAAAAATTAGCCCCCAAAGGTCCCGCCCCCAAGTTCTCCGCCGCAACAATGCCTAAAACGGTGTGGGCTATAGCCTTTGGGGAGTGGGCTTGGCCCACTTCGTCCGCTCGGACTCGAATGGGGCGAGACTTTGCACAGCGCTCCGAATGCTGGGCACAGCCGCACCAAAAATAAGCCCCCGAAGGTCCCGGCCCTGGCTCCTGCCTCCTGGGCTGCAAAATGCCCAAAAACGGTGGGCCATAGCCTTGGGGGAGGGGGCTGGCTAACTCGTCCGCCGGAGTCGGAATCGGCGAGACTTGCCATCCGTGTGCCTAAAGGCCACGGGCAGCAGCAGCCCAAAATAAGCCCCTAAGGTCCCTGGCCCCAAGTTCCTCCGAAAATGCCCAAAAACGGGTGGGCTATAGCCTTGGGGAGTGCTTGAGCGCCTCCACCAAACAGCCATCGGGGCCCGTCTGGACCCACCCAAAACGGTGGCCCCAGACCAAAATGGGGAGGCCTGGCCAACTGGCACTCCGCTGACTCCGAAGTCCGCGGAATCTGCTGTGCCATGTCACCAAAAAGAAGCGCCACAAAAAATAAGCCCCCGAAGGTCCAGTCCTCCCCCGCCGACGAAATGCCCAAAAACGGTGGTAGGGGTTAATAACGTCTGGAACTCGCTCCTGGAAATAGGGGCGAGACCTACTGTCTGTGCTAAAAATAGCCAAAATAAAATAAGCGCCCAAGGTCCTGGCCCGTCCCCAAGTTCTGGGTCTCAAAATGCCCAAAAACGGGTGGACTATAGCCTTGGGGGAGGGGGCTGGCCAACTTCGTCCACTGACTCGGAATGGGCAGACTTGCGCTCCAGCGTGAGCCTCCCGTGGGAAAAACAAAGGTCACGAACCCAAAATAAAGCAAGGTCCCGCCTCCCCAAGTTCCCGCTGCAAAAATGCCCAAAATGGGTGGGCTACAGCCTTGGGGGAGGCTGGCTAACCCCCTGTCCGCCGGACTCGGAATGGGGCGCAGACTCTTGCGAACTCCCTGTGCCAAAAAAGAGGTCCGGGACACAGCCACGCCCAAAAAGAGCATAAGGGGGCGTGAAGGTCGTCTGCCCGCCGTGCCCAAAAACGGTGGGCCAGAGCCTTGGGGGAGGGGCTGGCCACCTCGGAATGGGGCTCGAGACCATGCAGCGCCTCCGTGTGAGGGCCAGGCCGCGGACACTGCCGCGCCCAAAAATAAGGCCCCAAAGGTCCTGGGTCTCCTAAGTTCGTCCGCCGCACAAATGCCCAAAGCGGGTGGGCTATAGCCTTGGGGGAGGGGCTGGCCATCTCGGCCCACCGAACTCCCGGAATGGGGCGAGATTTTTGCGTAGCGCCCGTGTGCTGTAACCAGGCTGGGCAGAGCCGCACCCAAAAATAAGCCCCGAAGGTCCCTTCCGGCCCAAGTTCGTCCGCCGCAAAATGCTCAAAACGGTGGGCAGCCTTGGGGGAGGGGATGGCCAACTCTGTCCGCCGGACTCGGAACGAGGCGAGACTTTGCGAGCACCTCCGTGTGCAGTAGCAAAAATAGGCCACGGCACAGCCGCACACAAAAATTAGCCCCCAAAGGTCCTGGCCCCCAAGTTCGGCCGTAACAATGCCCAAAACGGGTGGGCTATAGCCTTTGGGGGAGACTTCGTCCGCCGGACTCGGAATGGGGCTTTGCGAGCGCCTCCCTGAAAATATTAGCCGCTGGGCACAGCCAAGACACTAAAATAAGCCCCAAAATAAGGTCCTGGCCTCAAGTCCCGTCGCCCGCTGCAAAATGCCCAAACAACGGGTGGGCTATAGCCTGGGGGAGGGGGTCCGCTGGCTCCAAGACTATGCAGCGCCTCTGTGTGTGTGTGTGAATAGTCGCACACTGAAAAAATAAGCCCCCAAAGGTCAAGTTCGTAAAAATGCCCAAAACGCTTTGGGCTGGGTCATTTTCGCGAATGCCGAACTCCGGAATGGGGCGAGACTTTGCAGCGCCCTCCGCCGTGCAAAAAAAATAGGCTGGACAGAGCCGCACTCCAAAAATAAGCCCTGAAGGTCCCGCCTGCAAAATGCCCAAACAATGGGTGGGCTATAGCCTTGGGGGAGGGGCTGGCCCACTCTGTCCGGGCCGGACTTGAAATGGGGCGAGACTTTGTGAGCGCCTCCGTGTGGTGGCCAAAATAGGCCGCGGGCACAGCCGCGCCTAAAAATTAGCCTCAAGGCCCCGGTCCCCCAAGTTCGTCTCGCCGCAAAAATGCCCAAAACGGGTGGGCTATAGCCTTGGGGAGGGGCTGGCTCCACTTCGGTCCCGCCGGACTCGGAATGGGGCGAGACTTTTGCAGCGCCTCCAAATGCCAAAATAGGCCGCGGGCACAGCCGCACTCCAAAATAAGCCCTCAAGGCAGCTCCAAGTTCCTCCGCCGCAAAATGCCCAAAAACGGGTGGGCTATAGCCTTGGGGGAGGGGCTTGGCCAACTTCTCGTCCGTCGGACTCGGGAATGGGGCGAGACTTTGCGAGCGCTCCGTGGTGCCAAAATAGGATGCGGGCACAGCCGCGCCCAAAATAAGCTCCCGAAGGTCCCGTCCCCTAAGTTTGTCCTCCGCAAAATGCTCAAAAACGGGTGGGCTATAGCCTCGTGGTGAGTGAGCTGGCCAACTTTCTCGCCGGATCTCGGAATGGGGTGAGACTTTACGAGCGCCTCCGTGTGCCGTGGGCCAGGCCACGGGCACATGCGCGCCCAAAAAGGAGCCTCCAAAATCCCATCCCCCAAGTTCGTCCGCCACTGCAAAAATGCCCAAAACGGGCGATAGCCTGGGGCTTGAGGGGCTGTAACTTCCTGTCCCACGGAGTCGGAATCGGGCGAGACTTTCAGCGCATCTGTGTGCCTGGGAAAATAGGGGCAACGGCACAGCTGCGCCCAAAAATAAGCCCGAAGGTCCCGTCCCCAAGTTCCTCCGCAAAATGCCCAAAAACGGGTGGGCTATAGCCTCGGGGGAGGGGGCTGGCCAACTTCGCCCGGGCTCGGACTCGGAATGGGGCGAGACTTTGCGAGCGCCTCCATGTGCTGCAAAAGTCCGCGGTACAGCCGCACTCCAAAAATAGGCTCCTGAAGGTCCTGGCCCCCAAGTTCGTCCGCCAAAATGCCCAAAAAAGGGTGGGCTATAGCCTTGGGGGAGGGTTGGCCAACTTCGCCCACCGGACTCGAATGGGGCGAGATTCTTTGCGAGCACCCTCCGTGACTGCCAATAGGCCACGGGCACATGCGCGCCAAAAAGGAGCCCCAAAATCCCGTCCCCAAGTTCGTCCCGCAAAATGCCCAAAACGGGGCTATAGCCTTGGGAGGGCTGGCCACACTCGTCCGCCGGAGTCGGAATCGGGCGAGACTTGCGAGCGGTAATCCAGTGTGCCTAAATAGGCACTGGGCACAGCTGCGCCCAAAATAAGCCCCCCGAAGGTCCCATCCCCAAGTTCGCCCGCCGCAAAAATGCCCAAAAACGGTGGAAGATAGCCTGGGGAGGGCTGGCCAAATACGTCCCGCCGGACTCGGAATGGGGCGAGACTTTTCAGCGCCCCTCCGTGTGCCAAAATAGGCCGCAGGCACAGCCGCGCCCAAAATAAGCTCCGAAGGTCCCGCCCCAAGTTCATCTCGCAAAAAATGCCCAAAAAGGTGGCTATAGCCTGGGGGAGGGCTGGCCAACTTCTCCCACCGGACTCGGAATGGGGCGAGATTTTGCAGCACTCCGTGGTAAATAAAAATAGGTCCGGCACAGCCACGCTCCAAAATAAGCGCCCGAAGGTCCCATCCCAAGTGCTCGTCCGCCGCAAAATGCCCAAAAACGGGTGGACTATAGCCTTGGGGGAGGGGCTGGCCAACTTCATCCGCTGACTCGGAATGGGACGAGACTTTGCGAGCGCCTCCGTGTGTGTTAAAAATAGGCCACGGACAGCCGCGCCAATAAGCTCCCCAAGGTCCCGCCCCAAGTTCGTCCGCTGCGTAAAATGCCTAAAAATGGGTGGGCAACAGCTTTGGGGAGGGGCTGGCCAACTTCTGTCCGGGACTCTAATGGGGCGAGACTTGCGAACGGCCTGTGTGCCAAAATAGGCCATGTGGCACAGCCGCCCAAAAATAAGGGCCCAAGGTCCTGGCCCTCATGTTCGTCCCGCAAATGCCCAAAAACGGGGCTTGTCATATGACTTCGGGAGGCTGGCCAACTTCTGTCCACTCGACTCGGAATGGGGCGAGACTTTGCGGCGCGCTCCATGTGCCAAAAGGCCGCGGGTACAGCCGTACCCAAAAATAATCCTCGAAGGTCCCATCCCCAGGTTCAGCCCGCCCCAAAATGCCCCACAAACGGGTGGGCTACAGCCTTGGGGGAGGGGCTGGCCAAGTTTGTCCGCCGGACTCGGAATGGGGCGAGACTTATGCGAGCGCTCCGTGTGCAAAATATGCCGGCACAGCCGCACCCAAAATAAGCTCTCGAAGGTCCCGCCCCAAGTTCGTCCGCGCAAAATTGCCCAAAAACGGGTGGGCTATAGCCTGGGGGAGGTTGGCCAACTTCTGTCCGCCGGACTCAGAATGGGACGAGACTTGCGAGCGCCTCCGTGTGCCAACAATATGCCGTGGACAGCCGCGCCAAAATAAGCCCCGGTCCCGGCCCCAAGTTCGCCGAACGCAAAATGCCCAAAGTGGCGGGCTATAGCCTTGCGGGAGGCTGGCCGACTCCGGCCCGGACTCGGAATGGGGCGAGACTTCAGCACCCTCCGTGTGCGAAAAGGCCGTGGGCACAGCCGCGCCCAAAATAAGCCCCCGAAGGTCCCGCCTCAAGTTCGTCCGCCAGAAATACCCAAAAACGGTGGCTATAGCCTGGGGGAGGGGCTGGCCAACTTCATCCGCTGGACTCGAATGGGACGAGACTTTATGAGCACCCTCCGTGTGCCAAAATAGGCCACGGACACAGCCGCGCCCAATAATAAGCCCCCAAGGTCCCGCCCCCAAGTTCGTCCGCCGCAAAATGCCCAAAAATGGGGGCAACAAACCTGGGAGCGGTGGCCAACTTCGTCCGCCGGACTTAATGGGGCGAGACTTTGCGAACGGCCTCCGTGTGCCAAAATAGGCCAAGGCACAGCCGCTCCAAAAATAAGGGCCCGAAGGTCCTGGCCCCCATGTTCGTCCTGCGCAAAATGCCTCAAAAACGGTCTATGACTTCGGGGAGGGGCTGGCTAACCTGTCCGCCGGACTCGGAATGGGGCGAGACTTTGCGAGCGCCTCCATGTGCCAAAGGCCGCGGTACAGCCGCACCCAAAATAATCTCGAAGGTCCCATCCCCAGGTTCGTCCGCCGCAAAATGCCCAAAAAACGGGTGGGCTATAGCCTTGGGGGGAGGGGCTGGCCAAGTTTGTCCGCCGGACTCGGAATGGGGCGAGACTTTGCGAGCGCCCTCCGTGTGCCAAAAATATGCCGTGGGCACAGCCGCGCCCAAAAATAAGCTCTCGAAGGTCCCGCCCCAAGTTCGTCCGCCGGCAATATTGCCTCAAAAACGGTGGGCTATAGCCTGGGGAGGGGTTGGCCAACTTTGTCCGGGACTCAGAATGGGACGAGACTTTGCGAGCGCCTCCGTGTGCCAACAATATGCCGTGGACAGCCGCGCCAAAAATAAGCCCCCAAGGTCCCGCCCCAAGTTCGCGAACGCAAAATGCCCAAAAAGGGGTGGGCTATAGCCTGCGGGAGGTGCTGGCCGACTCCGTCCCCCGGACTCGAATGGGGCGAGACTTTTGCGAGCACCCTCCGTGTGCGAAAATAGGCCGTAGGCACAGCCGCGCCCAAAATAAGCCCCCGAAGGTCCCGCCCCCAAGTTCGTCCGCCGCAGAAATACCTAAAACGGGTGGCCATAGCCTTGGGGGAGGGGCTGGCCAACTCGTCTGCCGGACTCGGAATGCGGTGAGACTTTGCGAGTGCCCTCCGTGTGCCAAAATAGGCTGGGGCACAGCCACGCCATAAAATAAGCCCCGAAGGTCTCGCTGGCCCCAAGTTCGTCCGCTCGCAAAATGCCCAAAACTGGTGGGCTATGGTTCTTGGGGGAGGGGCTGGCCAACTTGTCCGCCGGACTCGAATGGGGTGAGACTTGCAGCGCCTCCGTGTGCCAAAATAGGCCGGGTACAGCCGCGCCAAAAATAAGCTCCCGAAGGTCCCATCCCTGTTCGTCCGCCGCAAAATGCGCAAAAACGGGTGGGCTATAGCCTTGGGGAGGGGCTGGCTAACTTCGGCCCGGACACACGAATGGGGTGAGACTGCGAGTGGCCTCCGTGGTGCGAAAATCGCCTTGGGCACAGCCGCGCCAAAAATAAGCCCCCAAGGTCCCGCCTCAAGTTCTTCCGCCGCAAAATGCCCAAAAACGTGGGCCATAGCCTTGGGGAGGCTGGCCAACTGTCCGCCCGGACTCGAATGGGGCGAGACTTTGCGCGACTGCATGGCGCCAAAATAGGCCGCGGCACAGCCCTACCCAAAAATAAGCCCCTGAAGGTCCCATCCCCAGGTTCGTCCACGCAAAATGCCCAAAAACGGGTGGGCTATAGCCTTGGGGGAGGGGCTGGCTTCGTCCGCTCGGACTCGAATGGGGCGAGACTTTGCGAGCGCCTCTGTGTGCCAAAAATATGCCGCGGCACAGCCGGGCCCAAAATAAGCTCCCAAGGTCCCGTCCCCAAGTTCGTCCGCCGCAAAATGCCCAAAAACGGGTGGGCCATAGCCTTGGGGGAGGGGGCCAACTCGTCCGCCGGACTCGGGGCGAGACTTTGCAGCGCCTCCGTGTGCCAACACAGGCCACGGGCACAGCGGCGCCAAAATAAGCTCCCGAAGGTCCTTCCCAAGTTCGTCCGCTCGCAAAATGCCCAAAACGGGTGGGCTATAGCCTTGGGCGGAGGCTTGGCCAACTTCGTCCGCCGGACTCGAATGGGCGAGACTTTGCAGCGCACTGCAAAAATAGGTCGCGACCGCCGCGCCCAAAAATAAGCCCCCAATGGTCCTGGCCCCCAAGTTCGTCCCCGCAAAATGCCCAAAAACGGTGGCTATAGCCTGGGGAGGGGTTGGCCAACTTCTCCGCCGGACTCGGAATGGGGTGAGACTTTGCGAGCGCCTCCGTGTGCCAAAATAGGCCGTGGCACAGCCGTGCCCAAAAATAAGCTCCCAAGGTCCCGTCCGCAAGTTCGTCCGCCGCAAAATTGCCTAAAAACGGTGGGCTATAGCCTTGGGGAGGGGGCTGGCCCACTTGTCCGCTCGGACTCGAATGGGGCGAGACTTTGCAGCGCCTCCGCGTGCCAAAAATAGGCCGTGGGCACAGCCGCACCCAAAAAGACTCCCTCGAAGGTCCCATCCCCAGTTTCGTCCGCCGCATAAATGCCCAAAAAACGGGTGGGCTATAGCCTTGGGGGGAGGGGCTGGCCAAGTTTGTCCGCCTGACTCGGAATGGGGCGAGACTTTGCAGCGCCTCCGTGTGCCAAATATGCCGTGTGGCACAGCCGCGCCAAAAATAAGCTCGAAGGTCCCGCCTCCAAGTTCGCTCCGCCGCAAAATTGCCCAAAACGGTGGGCTATAGCCTTGGGGGAGGGGTTGGCCAACTTCGTCCGCCTGGACTCAGAATGGGACGAGACTTTGCGAGCGCCTCCGTGTGCTAACAATATGCCGCGGACAGCCGCGCCAAAAATAAGCCCCGAAGGTCCCGTCCCCCAAGTTCAAGGAACGCAAAATGCCCAAAAAAGGGGTGGGCTATAGCCTTGCGGGGAGGTGCTGGCCGACTCCGTCCCCCGGACTCGGAATGGGGCGAGACTTTGCGAGCACCCTCCGTGTGCCTAAAATAGGCCGTGGGCACAGCCACGCCCAAAAATAAGCCCCCGAAGGTCCCGTCCCCAAGTTCGTCCGCCGCAGAAATACCCAAAAAACGGGTGGACTATAGCCTTGGGGGGAGGGGCTGGCCAACTTCGTCTGCCGGACTCGGAATGCGGTGAGACTTTGCGAGTGCCCTCCGTGTGCCAAAAATAGGCTGCGGGCACAGCCACGCCCAAAAATAAGCCCCTGAAGGTCCCGTCCCCAAGTTCTTCCGCCGCAAAAATGCCCAAAAAACGGTGGGCTATAGCCTTGGGGGGAGGGGCTGGCCAACTTCGTCCGCCGGACTCGGAATGGGGCGAGACTTTGCGAGCGCCCTCCGTGTGCCAAAAATATGCCACAGGCACAGCCGCGCCCAAAAATAAGCTCCCGAATGTCCCGTCCCCAAGTTCGTCCGCCGCAAAAATGCCGAAAAAACGGGTGGGCTATAGCCTTGGGGGGAGGGGCTGGCCAACTTTGTCCGCCGGACTTAGAATGGGGCGAGACTTTGCGAGCGCCCTCTGTGTGCCAACAATAGGCCGCGGGCACAGCGACGCCCAAAATAAGCCCCCGAAGGTCCCGTCCCCAAGTTCATCCGCCGCAAAAATGCCCAAAAAATGGGTGCGCTATAGCCTTGGGGGGAGGGGCTGGCCAACTTCGTCCGCCGGACTCGGAATAGGGCGAGACTTTGCGAGCACCCTCCGTGTGCCAAAAATAGGCCGCGGGCATGGCCGTACCCAAAAATAAGCCCCCGATGGTCTCGTCCCCAAGTTCGACCGCCGCAAAAATGCCCAAAAAACGGGTAGGAAGAGGGGCTGGCCCACTTCGTCCGCCGGACTCGGAATAGGGCGAGACTTTGGGAGCACCCTCCGTGTGCCAAAAATAGGCCGCGGGCACTGCCGCGCCCAAAAATAAGCCCCCGAAGGTCCCATCCCCAAGTTCGTCCGCCGCAAAAATGCCCAAAAAACGGATGGGCTATAGCCTTGGGGGGAGGGGCTGGCCAACTTCGTCCACCGGACTAGGAATGGGTCGAGACTTTGCGAACGCCCTCCGTGTGCCAAAAATAGGCCACGGGCATAGCCGCGCCCAAAAATAAGCCCCCGAAGGTCCCTTCCCCAAGTTCGTCCGCCGCAAAAATGATCAAAAAACGGGTGGGAAGAGGGGCTGGCCAACTTCGTCCGCCGGATTCGGAATGGGGCGAGACTTTGCGAGCACCCTCCGTGTGCCAAAAATAGGCAGCGGGTACAGCCGTACCCAAAAATAAGCCCCCGAAGGTCTCGTCCCCAAGTTCGTCCGCCGCAAAAATGCCCAAAAAACTGGTGGGCTATGGCCTTGGGGGGAGGGGCTGGCCAACTTTGTCCGCCGGACTCGGAATGGGGTGAGACTTTGCGAGCGCCCTCCGTGTGCCAAAAATGGGCCTCGGCCACAGCCGCGCCCAAAAATAAGCCCCCGAAGGTCCCGTCCCCATGTTCGTCCGCCGCAAAAATGCCCAAAAAACGGGTGGGCTATAGCCTTCGGGGGAGGGGCTGGCCCACTTCGTCCGCCGGACTCGGAACGGGGCGAGACTTTGCGAGCGCCCTCCGTGTGCCAAAAATAGGTTGCAAGCACAGCCGCGCCCAAAAATAAGCCCCCGAAGATCCCGTCCCCAAGTTGTACCGCCGCATAAATGCCCAAAAAACGGGTGGGCTATAGCCTTGGGGGGAGGGGCTGGCCAACTTCGTCCGCCGGACTCGGAATGGGGCGAGACTTTGCGAGCGGCCTCCGTGTGCCAAAAATAGGCCGCGGGCACAGCCGCGCCCAAAAATAAGCCCCCGAAAATCCCGTCCCCAAGTTCGTCCGCCGCAAAAATACCCAAAAAACGGGTGGGCGATACCCTTGGGGGGAGGGGCTGGCCACCTTCGTCCGCCGGACTCGGAATGGGGCGAGACTTTACGAGCGGCCTCCGTGTGCCACAAATAGGCCGCGGTTCCAGCCGCGCCCAAAAATAAGCCCCCGAAGGTCCCGTCCCCAAGTTCATCCGCCGCAAAAATGCCAAAAAACCGGGTGGGCTATAGCCTTGGGGGGAGGGGCTGGCCCACTTCGTCCGCCGGTCTTGGTAAGGGGGGAGACTTTCCGAGCACCCTCCGTGTACCAAAAATAGGCCGGGCACCGCCGCAAAAATAAGCCCCCGAAGGTCCCGTCCCTAAGTTCTGCCCTCCGCAAAATGCCCAAAAACGGGTGGTCTATAACCTTGGGGGAGGGGCTGGCCAACTTCGTCCGCCGGACTTGGAATGGGGCGACTTTACGAGCGCCTCCGTGTGGCCAAAAATAGGTCGTGGACAGCCGCGCCCAAAAATAAGCTCCCCAAGGTCCCATCCCCAAGTTCGCCGCCGCAAAATGCCCAAAACGGGTGGGTATAGCCAAGGAGGGGCTGGCCAACTTCGCCGGCCGGACTCGAATGGGGCGAGACTTTGCGAGCGCCTCCGGTGCTGTAATAGGCTGCAGGCACAGCCGCGCCCAAAAATAAGCCCCCCGAAGGTCCCGTCCCCAAGTTCGTCCGCCGCAAAATGCCCAAAAACGGGTGGGCTATAGCCTTGGGGAGGGCTGGCCGACTTCGTCCGCTGACTCGGAATGGGGCGAGACTTTGCGAGCGGCCTCCGTGTGCCACAAAGGCTGCGGGCACAGCCGCCCAAAATAAGCCCAAGGTCCCGCCTCAAGTTCGTCCGCCGCAAAAATGCCCAAAAACAGGTGGGCTATAGCCTTGGGGGAGGGGGCCATCTTCGTCCCTGACTCGGAATGGGGCGAGACTTTGCGAGCGGCCTCCGTGTGCCAGGCCGCGGGCACAGGCCCGCCCAAAATAAGCCCCCGAAGGTCCCGCCCCAAGTTCATCCGCCGCAAAATACCCAAAAACGGGTGGGCGATACCCTTGGGGGAGGGGCTTGGCCACCTTCGTCCGCCGGACTCGGAATGGGGAGACTTACGAGCGGCCTCCGTGTGCCACAAATAGGCCATGTTCCAACTGCGCCAAAAATAAGCCCCCGAAGGTCCCGTCCCCAAGTTCATCCACGCAAAAATGCCAAAAACGGGTGGGCTATAGCCTTGGGGGAGGGGCTGGCCAACTGTCCGCCGGACTGGGAATGGGGCGAGACTTTGCGAGCACCCTCCAGGTACTAAAATAGGCTGTGGGCACAGCCGCGCCAATAATAAGCCCAAGGTCCCATCCCCAAGTTCGTCCGCCGTGAAAATGCCCAAAAACGGGTGGGCTATAGCCTTGGGGGAGGCTGGCCAACCTCACCGCCGGACTGGAAATGGGGCGAGACTTTGCGAGCACCCTCCGTGTACCAAAAATAGGCCGTGTGGCACAGCCGCGCCAATAATAAGCCTCGAAGGTCCCGCCCCAAGTTCGTACGCCGCAAAAATGCCCAAAAACGGGTGGGCTATAGCCTTGGGGAGGGGCTGGCCAACTTCGTCCGCTGACTCGGAATGGGGCGAGACTTTGCGGCCTCCGTGTGCCACAAATATGCCACGGACACAGCCGCGGCCAAAAATAATCTCCTGAAGGTCCCGTCCCCAAGTTCGTCCGCCGCAAAATGCCCAAAACGGGTGGGCACAGCCTTGGGAGGGGCTGGCCGACTTCGTCCGCCGAACTCGAATGGGGCGAGACTTTGCGAGCGCCTCCGTGTGCCAAAATAGGTGGGCACAGCCGCGCTCAAAAATAAGCCCCCGAAGGTGCCGTACCCAAGTTCCTCCGCCGTAAAAATTCCCAAAAAACGGGTGGGCTATGGCCTTGGGGGGAGGGGCTGCCCAACTTCGTCCGCCGGACTCGGAATGGGGCGAGACTTTGAGAGCGCCCTCCGTGTGCCAAATGGGGCCAGGCCGCGGACACAGCCGCACAAAAAAAAAAGCACCCGAAGGTCCCGTCCCCAAATTCGTCCGCCGCAAAAATGCCCAAAAAAGGGGTGGGCTATAGCCTTGGGGGGAGGGGCTGGCCAACTTCGTCCGCCGGACTCGGAATGGGGCGAGACTTTGTGAGCGCCCTCCGTGTGCCAAAAATATGCGGCGGACACAGCCTTGCCCAAAAATAAGCGCCCAAAGGTCCCGTCCCCAAGTTCGTCCGCCGCAAAAATGCCATAAAAACGGGTGGGCTATAGCCTTGGGGGGAGGGGCTGGCCAACTTCGTCCGCCGGACTCAGAATGGGGCGAGCCTTTGCGAGCGCCCTCCGTGTGCCAAAAATAGGCCGCGGGCACAGCCGCTCCCAAAAATAAGGGCCCGAAGGTCCCGTCCCCAAGTTCGTCCGCCGCAAAAATGCCCAAAAAACGGGCGAGCGATACCCTTGGGGGGAGGGGCTGGCCAACTTCGTCCGCCGGACTCGGAATGGGGCGAGACTTTGCGAGCGGCCTCCGTGTGCCACAAATATGCCACGGGCACAGCCACGGCCAAAAATAAGCTCCTGAAGGTCCCGTCCCCAAGTTCGTCCGCCGCAAAAATGCCCAAAAAACGGGTGGGCAATAGCCTTGGGAGGGGCTGGCCGACTTGTCCGCCAGACTCGGAATGGGGCGAACTTACGAGCGCCTCCGTGTGCCAAAATAGGTCATGGACAGCCGCGCCCAAAAATAAGCCCCCAAGGTCCCATCCCCAAGTTCGTCCGCCGCAAAATGCCCAAAAACGGGTGGGCTATAGCCATGGGGAGGGGCTGGCCAACTCTGTCCGCCGGACTAGGAATGGGGCGAGACTTTGTGAGCGCCCTCCGTGTACCAAAAATAGGCTGCGGACACAGCCTTGCCCAAAAATAAGCGCCCGACGGTCCCGTCCCCAAGTTCGTCCGCCGCAAAATTGCTCAAAAAACGGGTGGGCTATAGCCTTGGGGGGAGGGGCTGGCCAACTTCGTCCGCCGGACTCGGAATGGGGCGAGCCTTTGCGAGCGCCCTCCGTGTGCCAAAAATAGGCCGCGGGCACAGCCGTACCCAAAAATAAGGGCCCGAAGGTCCCGTCCCCAAGTTCGTCCGCCGCAAAAATGCCCAAAAAACGGGTGGGCTATAGACTTGGGGGGAGGGGCTGGCCAACTTCGTCCGCCGGACTCGGAATGGGGTGAGATTCTGCGAGCGCCCTCCGTATGCCAAAAATAGGCCGCGGGCACAGCCGTGCCTAAAAATAAGCCCTCAAGGACCTGGCCCCAAGTTCGGTCCGCCGCAACAATGCCCAAAAAACGGGTGGGCTATAGCCTTGGGGGGAGGGGCAGGCCAACTTCGTCCGCCGGACTGGGAATGGGAAGAGACTTCGCGAGCGCCCTCCGTTTGCCAAAATAGGCCGCGGGCACAGCCGAGCCCAAAAATAAGCCCCCGAAGGTTCCGTCCCCCAAGTTCGTCCCGCTGCAAAAATGCCCAAAAAACGGGTGGGCTATAGCCTTGGGGGGAGGGGCTGGCCAACTTCGTCCGCCGGACTCGGAATGGGGCGAGACTTTGCGAGCAGCCTCCGTGTGCTAAAAATAGGCCGCGGGCTCAGCCGCACCCAAAAATAAGCCCCCAAAGGTCCCGTCCCCAAGTTCGCCCCGCAAAATGCCCAAAATGGGTGGGCTATAGCCTTGGGGGAGGGGCTGGCCAACTGTCCGCCTCGGACTCGGAATGGGGCGAGACTTTGTGAGCGCCTCCGTGTGCCAAAATATGCGGCGGACACAGCCTTGCCTAAAAATAAGCGCCAAAGGTCCCGGCCCCAAGTTCGTCCGCCGCAAAATGCCATAAAACGGGTGGGCTATAGCCTTGGGAGGGCTGGCCAACTTCGTCCGCCGGACTCAGAATGGGGCGAGCCTTGCAGCGCCTCCGTGTGCTGGGCCAGGGCCGCGGGCACAGCCGCTCCCAAAAATAAGGGCCCGAAGGTCCCGTCCCCAAGTTCGTCCGCCGCAAAAATGCCCAAAAAACGGGCGAGCGATACCCTTGGGGGGAGGGGCTGGCCAACTTCGTCCGCCGGACTCGGAATGGGGCGAGACTTTGCGAGCGGCCTCCGTGTGCCACAAATATGCCACGGGCACAGCCACGGCCAAAAATAAGCTCCTGAAGGTCCCGTCCCCAAGTTCGTCCGCCGCAAAAATGCCCAAAAAACGGGTGGGCTATGGCCTTGGGGGGAGGGGCTGCCCAACTTCGTCCGCCGGACTCGGAATGGGGCGAGACTTTGTGAGCGCCCTTCGTGTGCCAAAAATAGGCTGCGGACACAGGCGCACAAAAAAAAAAGCACCCGAAGGTCCCGTCCCCAAGTTCGTCCGCCGCAAAAATGCCCAAAAAAGGGGTGGGCTATTGCCTTGGGGGGAGGGGCTGGCCAACTTCGTCCGCCGGACTCGGAATGGGGCGAGACTTTGTGAGCGCCCTCCGTGTACCAAAAATAGGCTGCGGACACAGCCTTGCCCAAAAATAAGCGCCCGACGGTCCCGCCCCTAAGTTCGTCCGCCGCAAAATTGCTCAAAAACGGGTGGGCTATAGCCTTGGGGGAGGCTGGCCAACTTCGTCCGCCGGACTCGGAATGGGGCGAGCCTTTGCGAGCGCCCTCCGTGTGCCAAAAATAGGCCGCGGGCACAGCCGTACCCAAAAATAAGGGCCCGAAGGTCCCGTCCCCAAGTTCGTCCGCCGCAAAAATGCCCAAAAAACGGGTGGGCTATAGACTTGGGGGGAGGGGCTGGCCAACTTCGTCCGCCGGACTCGGAATGGGGTGAGATTCTGCGAGCGCCCTCCGTATGCCAAAAATAGGCCGCGGGCACAGCCGTGCCTAAAAATAAGCCCCCGAAGGACCCGTCCCCAAGTTCGTCCGCCGCAACAATGCCCAAAAAACGGGTGGGCTATAGCCTTGGGGGGAGGGGCAGGCCAACTTCGTCCGCCGGACTGGGAATGGGAAGAGACTTCGCGAGCGCCCTCCGTTTGCCAAAATAGGCCGCGGGCACAGCCGAGCCCAAAAATAAGCCCCCGAAGGTTCCGTCCCCAAGTTCGTCCGCTGCAAAAATGCCCAAAAAACGGGTGGGCTATAGCCTTGGGGGGAGGGGCTGGCCAACTTCGTCCGCCGGACTCGGAATGGGGCGAGACTTTGCGAGCAGCCTCCGTGTGCTAAAAATAGGCCGCGGGCTCAGCCGCACCCAAAAATAAGCCCCCAAAGGTCCCGTCCCCAAGTTCGCCCGCCGCAAAAATGCCCAAAAAATGGGTGGGCTATAGCCTTGGGGGGAGGGGCTGGCCAACTTCGTCCGCCGGACTCGGAATGGGGTGAGACTTTGCGAGTGCCCTCCGTGTGCCAAAAATAGGCGGCGGGCACAGCCGCGCCCAAAAATAAGCCCCCGAAGGTCCCATCCCCAAGTTCGTCCGCCGCAAAAATGCCCAAAAAACGGGTGGGCTATAGCCTTGGGGGGAGGGGCTGGCCCACTTCGTCCGCCGGACTGGGAATTGGGCGAGACTTTACGAGCGCCCTCCGTGTGCCAAAAATAGGCCGTGGGCACAGCCACGCCCAAAAATAAGCCCCGAAGGTACCATCCCCAAGTTCGTCCGTCGCAAAAATGTCCAAAAAACGGGTGGGCTATAGCCTTGGGGGGAGGGGCTGGCCAACTTCGACCGCCGGACTCGGAATGGGGCGAGACTTCGCGAGTACCCTCCGTGTGCCAAAAATAGGCCGTGGGCACAGCCGCGTCCAAAAATAAGCCCCCAAAGGTCCCGTCCCCAAGTTCGTCCCGCCGCAAAATGCCCAAAATCGGGTGGGCTATAGCCTTGGGGGAGGTGTGGCCAACTTCGTCCGCCGGACTCGGAATTGGGCGAGACTTTGCAGCGCCTCCATGTGCCAAAAGTAGGCCGTGGCACAGCCGCGCCCAAAAATAAGCCCCCAAGGTCCCGCCCCAAGTTCGTCCGCCGTAAAATGCCTAAAACGGGTGGGCTAGAGCCTTGGGGGGAGGGGCTGGGACACCTCTTCCCCCGGACTCGGATTGTCGCTTGACTTTGCGATCGCCCTCCGTGTGGAAAAATTAGGCTTCGTGCACAGCCGCGCACAAATATAAGCCCCCGGAGGTCCCGTCCCCAAGTTCATCCGCCGCAAAAATGCCCAAAAAACGGGTGGGCCATAGCCTTGGGGGGAGGGGCTGGCCAACTTCGTCCGCCGGACTCGGAATGGGGCGAGACTTTGCGAGCACCCTCCGTGTGCCAAACATAGGCCGAGGGCACAGCCGCGCCTTAGCCCCGCCGGTCCCATCCCCAAGTTCCTCCGCCGCAAAAATGTCCAAAAAACGGGTGGGCTATAGCCTTGGGGGGAGGGGCTGGCCCACTTCGTCCGCCGGACTCGGAATGGGGCGAGACATTGCGAACGGCCTCCGTGTGCCAAAAATAGGCCGCGGGCACAGCCGCACACAAAAATAAGTCCCCGAAGGTCCCGTCCCCAAGTTCGTCTGCCGCAAAAATGCCCAAAAAACGGGTGGGCTATAGCCTTGGTGGTAGGGGCTGGCCCACTTCGTCCGCCGGACTCGGAATGGGCCGAGACTTTGCGAGCGGCCTCCGTGTGCCAAAAATAGGCCGCGGGCACAGCCATGCCCAAAAATAAGCCCCCGAAGGTCCTGTTCCCAAGTTCGTCCGCCGCAAAAATGCCCAAAAAACGGGTGGGCTATAGCCTTGGGGGGAGGGGCTGGCCAACTTCGTCCGCAAGACTCGGAATATGGCGAGACTTTGCGAACGCCCTCCGTGTGCCAAAAATAGGCCGCGGCCACAGCCACGCCCAAAAATAAGTCCCCGAAGGTCCCGTCCCCAAGTTCGTCCGCCGCAAAATGCCCAAAAACGGGTGGGTTATAGCCTTGGGGGAGGGGTTGGCCAACTTCCCGCAGGACTCGAATGTGGTGAAACTTTGCGAACGCCTCCGTGTTCCAAAATAGGCCGCGTCCACTGCCTCGCCCAAAAATAAGTCCCCGAAGGTCCCGTCCCCAAGTTCGTCCGCCGCAAAATTGCCCAAAAAACGGGTGGGTTATAGCCTTGGGGGGAGGGGCTGGCCAACTTCGTCCGCAGGACTCGGAATGTGGTGAGACTTTGCGAACGCCCTCCGTGTACCAAAAATAGGCCGCGGGCACATCCGCGCCAAAAAATAAGCCCCCGAATCTCCCGTCCCCAAGTTCGTCCGACGCAAATATGGCCAAAAGACGGGTGGGCAATAGCCTGGGGGAGGCTGGCCAACTCGTCCGCCGGACTCGGAATGAGGCGAGACTTTGCGAGCGCCTCCGTGTGCTGGGAAAATAGGCCGCGGGCATAGCCGCACCAAAAATAAGCCCCGAAGGTCCCGCCCCAAGTTCGTCCGCCGCAAAATGCCCAAAAACGGGTGGACTATAGCCTTGGGGAGGGGTGCCCAACTTCGTCCGCCGGACTCAGAATGGGGTGAGACTTGCGAGCGGCCTCCGTGGTGCCAAAATAGGTCAGGGCACAGCTGCGCCCAAAAATAAGAGCCCGAAGGTCCCTTCCCCAAGTTCGTCCGCCGCAAAAATGCCCAAAAAACGGGTGCCTTGGGGGGAGGGGCTGGCCAAGTTCGTCCGCCGGACTCGGAATGGGACGAGACTTTGCGAGCGCCCTCCGTGTACCAAAAATAGGCCGCGGGCACAGCCGTGCCCAAAAATAAGCACCCGAAGGTCCTAATCCCAAGTTCGTCCGCCGCAAAAATGCCCAAAAAACGGGTGGGCTATAGCCTTGGGGGGAGGGGCTGGCCAACTTCGTCCGCAAGACTGGGAATATGGCGAGACTTTGCGAACGCCTCCGTGTGCCAAAATAGGCCGCGCCACAGCCCCGCCCAAAAATAAGCACCCGAAGGTCCTGTCCCCAAGTTCGTCCGCCGCAAAAATGCCCAAAAAACGGGTGGGTTATAGCCTTGGGGGGAGGGGCTGGCCAACTTCGTCCGAATGACTCGGAATGTGGTGAGACTTTGCGAACGCCTCCGTGTACCAAAATAGGCCGCGGCACATCCGCGCCAAAAATAAGCCCCCGAAGCTCCCGGGCCCCAAGTTCGTCCGCAAAAATGCCCAAAAATTGGTGGGCAATAGCCTTGGGGGGAGGGGCTGGCCAACTTCGTCCGCCGGACTCGGAATGGGGCGAGACTTTGCGAGCGCCCTCCGTGTGCCAAAAATAGGCCGCGGGCATAGCCGCACCAAAAAATAAGCCCCCGAAGGTCCCGTCCCCAAGTTCGTCCGCCGCAAGAATGCCACAAAAACGGGAGGGCTATAGCCTTGGGGGGAGGGGCTGGCCACCTTCGTCCGCCGGACTCGGAATGGGGCGAGACTTTGCGAGCGCCCTCCGTGTGCCAAAAATAGGCCGCGGGCATAGCTGTGCCCAAAAATAAGCCCCCGAAGGTCCCGTCCCCATGCTCGTCCGCCGCAAAAATGCCCAAAAAACGGGTGGACTATAGCCTTGGGGGGTGGGGCTGCCCAACTTCGTCCGCCGGACTCAGAATGGGGTGAGACTTTGCGAGCGGCCTCCGTGTGCCAAAAATAGGCCGCGGGCACAGCTGCGCCCAAATATAAGCCCCCGAAGGTCCCATCCCCAAGTTCGTCCACCGCAAAAATGCCCAAAAAACGGGTGGGCTATAGCCTTGGGGGGAGGGGCTGGCCAACTTCGTCCGCAAGACTCGGAATGGGGCGAGACTTTGCGAGCGGCCTCCGTGTGTCAACATATAGGCCGCGGGCACAGCCGTGCTAAAAATAACCGCCCAAGGCCGGGCGCCAAGTTCGTCCAGTGGAAAAAGGCCACAAAATGGGTGGGCTATAGCCTTGGGGGAGGGCTGGCCAACTTCGTCCGCCGGACTCGGAATGGAATGAGACTTTGCGAGCACCGTCCGTGTGCAAAAAATAGGCCGCGGGCACAGCCGCGCCCAAAAATAAGCCCCCGACGGTCCCGTCCCCAAGTTCGTCCACCGCAAAAATGCCCAAAAAACGGGTGGGCTATAGCGTTGGGGGGAGGGGCTGGCCAACTTCGTCCGCCAGACTCGGAATGGGGCGAGACTTTGCGAGCGCCCTCCGTGTGCCAAAAATAGGCTGGGGGCACAGCCACGCCAAAAATAAGCCCTCGAAGGTCCCATCCCCAAGTTCGTCCGCCGCAAAAATGCCCAAAAAACGGGTGGGTTATAGCCTTGGGGGGAGGGGCTGGCGAAGTTCGTCCGCCGGACTCGGAATGGGGCGAGACTTTCCGAGTGCCCTCCGTGTGCCAAAAATAGGCCGCGGGCACAGCCCCACCCAAAATTAAGCGCTTGACGGTCCCGTCCCCAAGTTCGTCCGCCGTAAAAATGCCCAAAAAACGGGTGGGCTATAGCCTTGGGGGGAGGGCTGGCTGCTGGTCCGCCGGACTCGGAATGGCACGAGACTTTGCGAGCGGCCTCCGTGTCAAATATAGGCCGCGGGCACAGCCGCGCCAAAAATAACCGCCCGAAGGCCGGGCGCCAAGTTCGCCCAGCGGAAAAAGGCCACAAAAAAGGTGGACTATAGCCTTGGGAAGTGGGGCTGGGCAAACTTCGTCCGCCGGACTTGGAATGGCGCGAGACTTTGCGAGTGGCCTCCGTGGTGCCAAAAATAGGTCCCGGACACAGCCTCGCCGAAAAATAACCGCCCAAGGCCGGGCCGCCAAGTTCGGCCCAGCGGAAAAGGCCACAAAACGGTGGGCTATAGCCTTGGGGGTGGGGTTGGCCAACTCTCGTCCGCCGGACTCGAATGGCGCGAGACTTTGCGTGCGGCCTCCGTGTGTGCCAAAATAGGCCGTGGGCACAGCCGCACCTAAAATAACCGCCCGAAGGCTGTGGCGCCAAGTTCGTCAAGCGGAAAAAGGCCTCAAAAACGGGTGGGCTATAGCCTTGGGGGGTGGGGCTGGCAAACTTCTTCCGCCGGACTCGGAATGGCGCGAGATTTTGCGAGCGGCCTCCGTGTGTCAAATATAGGCCGCGGGCACAGCAACCCCCAAAAATAACTGCCCAAGGCCGGGCGCCAAGTTCGTCAAGCGGAAAAAGGCCTCAAAAACGGGTTGGCTATTGCCTTGGGGGGTGGGCTGGCCAACTTCGTCCGCCGGACTCGGAATGGGATGAGACTTTGCGAGCACCCTCCGTGTGCCAAAAATAGGCCGCGGGCACAGCTACCCCCAAAAATAAGCCCCCGAAGGTCCCGTCCCCAAGTTCGTCCGCCGCAAAGATGCCCAAAAAACGGGTGGGCAATAGCCTTGGGGGGAGCGGCTGGCAAACTTCGTCCGCCGGACTCGGAATTGGGCGAGACTTTGCGAACGGCCTCCGTGTGCCAAAAATAGGCCGCGGGCACAGCTGTGCCCAAAAATAAGCCCCCGAAGGTCCCGTCCCCAAGTTCGTCCGCCGCAAAAATGCCCAAAAAACGGGTGTGCTATAGCCTTGGGGGGAGGGGCTGGCCAACTTCGTCCGCCGGACTCAGAATGGGGTGAGACTTTGCGAGCCCCTTCCGTGTGCGAAACATAGGCCGCGGGCACAGCCGCACCCAAAAATAATCCACCGAAGGTCCCGTCCCCAAGTTCGTCCGCCGCAAAAATGCCCAAAAAACGGGTGGGCTATAGCCTTGGGGGGAGGGGCTGGCCAACTTCGTCCGCCGGACTCGGAATGGGGCGAGACTTTGCGAACGGCCTCCATGTGCCAAAAAAGGGCCGCGGGCATAGCCGCGCCCAAAAATAAGCCCAAGGTCCCGCCCCAAGTTCGTCCTGCCAAAAATGCCCAAAAAACGGGTGGGCTATAGCCTTGGGGGGAGGGGCTAGCCAACTTCGTCCGCCGAACTCGGAATGGTGCGAGACTTTACGAGTTGCCTCCGTGTGCCAACAATAGGCCCCGGGCACATCCGCACCCAAAAATAAGCCCCCGAAGGTCCCGTCCCCAAGTTCGTCCGCTGCAAAAATGCCCAAAAAACGGGTGGGCTATAGCCTTGGGGGGAGGGGCAGGCCAATTTCGTCCGCCGGAGTTGGAATGGGGCGAGACTTTGCGAGCGCCCTCCGTGTGCTGTAAAATAGGCCGCGGGTACAGCCGCACTCCAAAAATAAGCTCCCAAGGTCCCGTCCCCCAAGTTCGTCCGCCGCAAAATGCCCAAAATGGGTGGGCTATAGCCGGGGGGAGGGGCTGGCCAACTTCGTCCGCCGGACTCGAATGGGGCGAGACTTTATGAGCGCCTCCGTGGTGTCAAAAATAGGCCACGGCACAGCCGTCCCAAAATAATCCCCCAAAGGTCCCGTCCCCAAGTTCGTCCGCCGCAAAATGCCCAAAAACGGGTGTGCTATAGCCTTGGGAGGGTGGCCAACTTCGTCCGCCGGACTCAGAATGGGGCGAGACTTTACAGCCCCTTCCGTGTACGAACATAGGCCGCGGCACAGCCGCGCCAAAAATAATCCACCGAAGGTCCCGTCCCCAAGTTCGTCCGCCGCAAAATGCCCAAAACGGGTGGGCTATAGCCTTGGGGGAGGGGTTGGCCAACTTCGTCCGCTGACTCGGAATGGGGCGAGACTTTGCGAGCGCCTCCGTGTGCTGGGGCCAGGTCGGGCATAGCCGCACCTAAAAATAAGCCCCCGAAGGTCCCGTCCCCAAGTTCGTCCGCCGCAAAAATGCCCAAAAAACGGGTGTGCTATAGCCTTGGGGGGAGGGGCTGGCCACCTTCGTCCGCCGGACTCGGAATGGGGCGAGACTTTGCGAGCGCCCTCCGTGTGCCAAAAATAGGCCGCGGGCATAGCTGTGCCCAAAAATAAGCCCCCGAAGGTCCCGTCCCCATGCTCGTCCGCCGCAAAAATGCCCAAAAAACGGGTGGACTATAGCCTTGGGGGGAGGGGCTGCCCAACTTCGTCCGCCGGACTCAGAATGGGGTGAGACTTTGCGAGCGGCCTCCGTGTGCCAAAAATAGGCCGCGGGCACAGCTGCGCCCAAATATAAGCCCCCGAAGGTCCCATCCCCAAGTTCGTCCACCGCAAAAATGCCCAAAAAACGGGTGGGCTATAGCCTTGGGGGGAGGGGCTGGCCAAGTTCGTCCGCCGGACTCGGAATGGCACGAGACTTTGCGAGCGGCCTCCGTGTGTCAAATATAGGCCGCGGGCACAGCCGTGCCCAAAAATAACCGCCCGAAGGCCGGGGCGCCAAGTTCGTCCAGTGGAAAAAGGCCACAAAAATGGGTGGGCTATAGCCTTGGGGGGAGGGGGCTGGCCAACTTCTGTCCGCCGGACTCGAATGGAATGAGACTTTGCGAGCGCCGTCCGTGTGCAAAAAGGCCAGGCCGCGGGCACAGCCGCGCCCAAAATAAGCCCCGACGGTCCCGTCCCAAGTTCGGCCCACCGCAAAAATGCCCAAAAACGGGTGGGCTATAGCGTTGGGGGAGGGGCTGGCCAACTTCGTCCGCCAGACTCGGAATGGGGCGAGACTTTGCAGCGCCTCCGTGTGCCAAAATAGGCTGGGGGCACAGCCACGCCAAAAATAAGCCCTCGAAGGTCCCATCCCCAAGTTCGTCCGCCGCAAAATGCCCAAAAACGGGTGGGTTATAGCCTTGGGGGAGGGGCTGGTTCGTCCGCCTGACTCCGGAATGGGGCGAGACTTTCCGAGTGCCCTCCGTGTGCTGTAGGCCGGGCACAGCCCCACCCAAAATTAAGCGCTTGACGGTCCCGTCCCCAAGTTCGTCCGCCGTAAAAATGCCCAAAAAACGGGTGGGCTATAGCCTTGGGGGGAGGGGCTGGCCAAGTTCGTCCGCCGGACTCGGAATGGCACGAGACTTTGCGAGCGGCCTCCGTGTGACAAATATAGGCCGCGGGCACAGCCCCGCCCAAAAATAACTGCCCGAGGGCCGGGGCGCCATGTTGGTCCAGCGTAAAAAGGCCACAAAAAATGGTGGTCTATAGCCTTGGGTTGTGGGGCTGGCAAACTTCGTCCGCCGGACTTGGAATGGCGCGAGACTTTGCGAGTGGCCTCCGTGTGCCAAAAATAGGTCCCGGACACAGCCTCGCCGAAAAATAACCGCCCGAAGGCCGGGCCGCCAAGTTCGTCCAGCGGAAAAAGGCCACAAAAACGGGTGGGCTATAGCCTGGGGGTGGGGTTGGCCAACTGTCCGCCGGACTCGGCATGGCGCGAGACTTCGCGTGCGGCCTCCGTGTGCCAAAATAGCCGTGGCACAGCCGCACCCAAAAATAACCGCCCAAGGCTGTGGCGCCAAGTTCGCAAGCGGAAAAGGCCTCAAAACGGGTGGGCTATAGCCTTGGGGGTGGGGCTGGCAAACTTCTTCCGCCTCGGACTCGGAATGGCGCGAGATTTTGCGAGCGCCTCCGTGTGTCAAATATAGGCCGCGGCACAGCCGCGCCTAAAAATAACTGCCCGAAGGCCGGGCGCCAAGTTCGCCCAGCGGAAAAAGGCCACAAAACGGGTAGGCTATTGCCTTGGGGGTGGGGTTGGCCAACTTCGTCCGCTGGACTCGGAATGGGATGAGACTTTGCGAGCACCTCCGTGTGCCAAAATAGGCCGCGGCACAGCTACCCCAAAAATAAGCCCCAAGGTCCCGTCCCCAAGTTCGTCCGCCGCAAAGATGCCCAAAAAACGGGTGGGCAATAGCCTTGGGGGGAGCGGCTGGCAAACTTCGTCAGCCGGACTCGGAATTGGGAGAGACTTTGCGAACGGCAACCGTGTGCTGTACAGGCCGCGGCACAGCTGTGCCCAAAATAAGCCCCGAAGGTCCCGTCCCCAAGTTCGTCCGCCGCAAAATGCCCAAAAACGGGTGCTATAGCCTTGGGGGGAGGGGCTGGCCAACTTCGTCCGCCGGACTCAGAATGGGGTGAGACTTTGCGAGCCCCTTCCGTGTGCGAAACATAGGCCGCGGGCACAGCCGCACCCAAAAATAATCCACCGAAGGTCCCGTCCCCAAGTTCGTCCGCTGCAAAAATGCCCAAAAAACGGGTGGGCTATAGCCTTGGGGGGAGGGGCTGGCCACCTTCGTCCGCCGGACTCGGCATGGGGCGAGACTTTGCGAACGGCCTCCATGTGTTAAAAGGGCCGCGGGCATAGCGCGCCAAAAATAAGCCCCGAAGGTCCCGGCCCCAAGTTCGTCCGCCGCAAAATGCCCAAAACGGTGGGCTATAGCCTTGGGGGAGGGGCTAGCCAACTCGTCCGCCGAACTCGGAATGGTGCGAGACTTTACGAGTTGCCTCCGTGTGCCAACACAGGCCCCGGCACATCCGCACCCAAAAATAAGCCCCCAAGGTCCCGGCCCCCAAGTTCGTCCGCCGCAAAAATGCCCAAAAAACGGGTGGGCTATAGCCTTGGGGGGAGGGGCAGGCCAACTTCGTCCGCCGGAGTTGGAATGGGGCGAGACTTTGCGAGCGCCCTCCGTGTGCCAAAATAGGCCGCGGGTACAGCCGCACCCAAAAATAAGCTCCCGAAGGTCCCGTCCCCAAGATCGTCCGCCCCAAAATTTCACAAAAAAACGGTGGGCTATAGCCTTGGGGAGGGGTTGGCCAACTCGTCCGTCGGACTCGGAATGGGGCGAGACTTTATGAGCGGCCTCCGTGTCAAAAATAGGCCTCGGGCACAGCCGCTTCCCAAAATAATCCCCCAAAGGTCCCGTCCCCAAGTTCGTCCGCCGCAAAAATGCCCAAAAAACGGGTGTGCTCTAGCCTTGGGGGAGGGGCTTGGCCAACTCGTCCGCCGGACTCAGAATGGGGCGAGACTTTGCAGCCCCTTCCGTGTAATGGAACATAGGCCGCGGGCACAGCCGCGCCAAAAAATAATCCACCGAAGGTCCCGTCCCCAAGTTCGTCCGCCGCAAAAATGCCCAAAAAACGGGTGGGCTATAGCCTTGGGGGGAGGGGCTGGCCAACTTCGTCCGCCGGACTCGGAATGGGGCGAGACTTTGCGAGCGCCCTCCGTGTGCCAAAAATAGGCTGTGGGAAATGCGGCGCCCAAAAATAAGCCCCCGAAGGTCCCGTCCCCAAGTTCGTCCGCTGCAAAAATGCCCAAAAAACGGGTGGGCTATAGCCTTGGGGGGAGGGGCTGGCCCACTTCGTCCGCCGGACTCGGAATGAGGTGAGACTTTGCGAGCGTCCTCTGTGTACCAAAAATAGGCCGCGGGCACAGCCACGCCCAAAAATAAGCCCCCAAAGGTCCCTTCCCCAATTTCGTCCGCCGTAAAAATGCCCAAAAAACGGGTGGGCTATAGCCTTGGGGGGAGGGGCTGGCCGACTTCGTCCGCCGGAATCGGAATGGGTCGAGACTTTGCGAGCGCCCTCCGTGTGCCAAAAATAGGCCGCGGGCACAGCCGCGCCCAAAAATTAGCCCCCGAAGGTCCCGTCCCCAAGTTCGTCCGCCGCAAAAATGCCCAAAAAACGGGTGGGCTATAGCCTTGGGGGGAGGGGCTGGCCCACTTCGTCCGCCTGACTCGGAATGGGCCGATACTTTGCGAGCGCCCTCCGTGTGCCAAAAATAGGCCGCGGGCACAGCCGCGCCCAAAAATAAGCCCCCGAAGGTCCCGTCCCCAAGTACGTCCGCCGCAAAAATTCCCAAAAAACGGGTGGGCTATAGCCTTGGGGGGAGGTGCTGGCCCACTTCGTCCGCCGGACTCGGAATGGGGAGAGAATTTGCAAGCGCCCTCCGTGTGCCATAAATAGGCCGTGTGCACAGGCGCGCCCAAAAATAAGCACCCGAAGGTCCCGTCCCCAAGTTCGTCCGCCGCAAAAATGCTCAAAAAATGGGTGGGCTATAGCCTTGGGGGGAGGGGCTGGCCAACTTCGTTCGCCGGACTCAGAATGGGGCGAGACTTGGCGAGCGCCCTCTGTGTGTGAAAAATAGGCCGTGGGCACAGCCGCGCCCAAAAATAAGCCACCGAAGGTCCCGTCCCCAAGTTCGTCCGCCGCAAAACTGCCCAAAAAACGGGTGGGCTATAGCCATGGGGGGAGGGGCTGGCCAACTTCGTCCGCCGGACTCGGAATGGGGCGAGACTTTGCGAGCACCCTCCGTGTGCCAAAAATAGGCCGCAGACACAGCCGCGCCCAAAAATAAGCCCCCGAAGGTCCCGTCCCCAAGTTCGTCCTCCGCAAAAAAGCCCAAAAAACGGGTGGGCTATAGCCTTCGGGGGAGGGGCTGGCCAACTTCGTCCGCCGGACTCGGAATGGGCCGAGACATTGCGAGCGCCCTCCGTGTGCCAAAAATAGGCCGCGGGAACAGCCGCGCCCAAAAATAAGTCCCCGAAGGTCCCGTCCCCAAGTTCGTCCGCCGCAAAAATGCCCAAAAAACGGGTGGGCTATAGCCTTGGGGGGAGGGGCTGGCGAACTTCGTCCGCCGGACTCGGAATGGGGCGAGACTTGGCGAGCGCCCTCCGTGTACCAAAACTAGGCCTCGGGCACAGCCGCCCCCAAAAATAAGACCCCGAAGGTCCCGTCCCCAAGTTCGTCCACCGCAAAAATGCCCAAAAAATGGGTGGGCTATAGCCTTGGGGGGAGGGGCTGGCCTACTTCGTCTGCCGGACTCGAAATGGGGTGAGACTTTACGAGGGCCCTCCGTGTGCCAAAAATAGGCCACGGGCACAGCCGCGTCGAAAAATAAGCCCCCGAAGGTCCCGTCCCCAAGTTCGTCCGCCTCAAAAATGCCCAAAAAACGGGTGGGCTATAGCCTTGGGGGGAGGGGCTGGCCAACTTCGTCCGCCGGACTCGGAATGGGGCGACACTTTGGGAGCGCCCTCCGTGTGCCAAAAATAGGCCGCGGGCACAGGCGCGCCCAAAAATAAGCCCCCGAAGGTTCTGTCCCCAAGTTCGTCCGCCGCAAAAATGCCCAAAAAACGGGTGGGCTATAGCCTTGGGGGGAGGGGCTGGCCCACTTCGTCCGCCGGACTCGGAATGGGCCGAGACTTTACGAGCGCCCTCCGTGTGCCAAAAATAGTACGCGGGCACAGCCGCGCCCAAAAATGAGCCCCCGAAGGTCCCGTCCCCAAGTTCGTTCGCCGTAAAAATCCCCAAAAAACGGGTGGGCTATAGCCTTGGGGGGAGGGGCTGGCCAACTTTGTCCGCCGGACTCGGAATGGGGCGAGACTTTGCGAGCGCCCTCCGTGTACCAAAAATAGGCCGTGGGCACAGCCGCGCCCAAAAATAAGCCCCCGAAGGTCCCGTCCCCAAGTTCGTCCGCCGCAAAAATGCCCAAAAAACGGGTGGGCTATAGCCTTGGGGGGAAGGGTTGGCCAACTTCGTCCGGCGGACTCAGAATGGGACGAGACTTTACGACCGCCCTCCGTGTGCCAAAAATAGTCCGCGGGCACAGCCGCACGCAAAAATAAGAACCCGAAGATCCCGTCCCCAAGTTCGTCCGCCGCAAAAATGCCAAAAAAACGGGTGGGTTATAGCCTTGGGGGGAGGGGCTGGCCCACTTAGCCCGCCGGACTCGGAATGGGGCGAGACTTTACGAGCGCCCTCCGTGTCCCAAAAATAGGCCGCGTGCACAGCGGCGCCCAAAAATAAGCCCCCGAAGGTCCCGTCCCCAAGTTCGTCCGCCGTAAAAATGCCAAAAACGGGTGGGCTATAGCCTTGGGGGGAGGGGCTGGCCAACTTTGTCCGCCGGACTCGGAATGGGGCGAGACTTTACGAGCCCCCTCCGTGTACCAAAAATAGGCCGTGGGCACAGCCGCACCCAAAAATAACCCCCCGAAGGTCCCGTCCTCAAGTTCGTCCGCCGCAAAAATGCCCAAAAAACGGGTGGCCTATAGCCATGGGGGGAGGGGCTGGCCAACTTCGTCCGCCGGACTCGGAATGGGGCGGGACTTTGCGAGCGCCCTTCGTGTGCCAAAAATAGGCCGCGGGCACAGCAGTGCCCAAAAATAAGCCCCCGAAGGACCCGTCCCCAAGTTCGTCCGCCGCAAAAATGCCCAAAAAATGGGTTGGCTATAGCCTTGGGGGGAGGGGCTAGCCCACTTCGTCCGCCGGACTCGGAATGGGGCGAGACTTTGCGAGCGCCTTCCGCGTGCCAAAAATAGGACACGGGCATGGCCTCGGCCAAAAATAAGCCCCCGAAGGTCCCGTCCCCAAGTTCGTCCGCCGCAAAAATGCCCAAAAAACGGGTGGGCTATATCCTTGGGGGGAGGGGCTGGCCCACTTCGCCCGCCGGACTCGGAATGGGGCGAGACTTTACGAGCGCCCTCCGTGTACCAAAAATAGGCCGCGGGCACAGCGGTGCCCAAAAATAAGCCCCCGAAGGACCCGTCCCCAAGTTCGTCCGCCGCAAAAATGCCCAAAAAATGGGTTGGCTATAGCCTTGGGGGGAGGGGCTAGCCCACTTCGTCCGCCGGACTCGGAATGGGGCGAGACTTTGCGAGCGCCTTCCGCGTGCCAAAAATAGGACACGGGCATGGCCTCGGCCAAAAATAAGCCCCCGAAGGTCCCGTCCCCAAGTTCGTCCGCTGCAAAAATGCCCAAAAAACGGGTGGGCTATAGCCTTGGGGGGAGGGGCTGGCCAACTTCGTCCGCCGGACTCGGAATGAGGCGAGACTTTGCGAGCGCCCTCCATGTACCAAAATTAGGCCGTTGACACAGGCGCGCCCAAAAATAAGCCCCCGAAGGTCCCGTCCCCATGTTCGTCCGCCGCAAAAATGCCCAAAAAACGGGTGGGCTATAGCCTTGGGGGGAGGGGCTGGCCAACTTCGTCCGGCGGACTCGGAATGGGACGAGACTTTGCGAGTGCCCTCCGTGTGCCAAAAATAGTCCGCGGGTACAACCGCGCCCAAAAATAAGCCCCCAAAGGTCCCGTCCCCAAGTTCGTCCGCCGTAAAAATGCCCAAAAAACGGGTGGGCTATAGCCTTGGGGGGAGGGGCTGGCCAACTGTGTCCGCCGGACTCGGAATGGGGCGAGACTTTGCGAGCGCCCTCCGTGTACCAAAAATAGGCCGTGGGTACAGCGCGCCAAAAATAAGCCTCAAGGTCCTGGCCCCCATGTTCGACCGCCGTAAAAATGCCCAAAAAACGGGTGGGCTATAGCCTTGGGGGGAGGGGCTGGCCAACTTCGTCCGCCGGACTCGGAATGGGGCGAGACTTTGCGAGCGGCCACCGTGTGCCAAAAATAGGCAGCGGGCACAGCTACGCCCAAAAATAAGCCCCCGAAGGTCCCGTCCCCAAGTTCGTCCGCCGTAAAAATGCCCAAAAAACGGGTGTGCTATAGACTTGGGGGGAGGGGCTGGCCCACTTCGTCCGCCGGACTCGGAATGGGGCGAGACTTTGCGAGCGCCCTCCGTGTGCCGAAAATAGGTCACAGCCAAAGCTACGCCGAAAAATAAGCCCCCGAAGGTCCCGTTGCCAAGTTCGTCCGCCGCAAAAATGCCCAAAAAACGGGTGGGCTATCGCCTTGGGGGGAGGTGATGGCCAACTTCGTCCGCCGGACTCGGAATGGGGCGAGACTTTACGAGCGCCCTCCGTGTGCCAAAAATAGGCCACGGGCACATGCACGCCCAAAAATTAGCCCTCAAAAATACCGTCCCCAAGTTCGTCCGCCGTAAAAATGCCCAAAAAACGGGTGTGCTATAGACTTGGGGGGAGGGGCTGGCCCACTTCGTCCGCCGGACTCGGAATGGGGCGAGACTTTGCGAACGCCCTCCGAGTGCCAAAAATAGGCCGCGGCCACAGCCGCATCCAAAAATAAGCCCCCGAAGGTCCCGTCCCCAAGTTCGTCCGCCGCAAAAATGCCCAAAAAACGGGTGGGCTATAGCCATGGGGGGAGGAGCTGGCCCACTTCGTCCGCCGGACTCGGAATGGGCCGAGACTTTACGAGCGCCCTCCGTGTGCCAAAAATAGGCCGTAGGCACAGCCGCGCCCAAAATCAAGCCCCCGAAGGTCCCGTCCCCAAGTGCGTCCGCCGCAAAAATGCCCAAAAAACGGGTGGGCTATAGCCTTGGGGGGAGGAGCTGGCCAACTTCGTCCGCCGGACTCGGAATGGGCCGAGGCCTTACGAGCGCCCTCCGTGTGCCAAAAATAGGCCGTGGGCAATGCGGCGCCCAAAAATAAGCCCCCGAAGGTCCCGTCCCCAAGTTCGTCCGCTGCAAAAATGCCCAAAAAACGGGTGGGCTATAGCCTTGGGGGAAGGGCTGGCCCACATCGTCCGCCGGACTCGGAATGAGGTGAAACTTTGCGAGCGCCCTCTGTGTACCAAAAATAGGCCGCGGGCACAGCCACGCCCAAAAATAAGCCCCCAAAGGTCCCTTCCCCAATTTCGTCCGCCGTAAAAATGCCCAAAAAACGGGTGGGCTATAGCCTTGGGGGGAGGGGCTGGCCCACTTCGTCCGCCGGACTCGGAATGAGGTGAGACTTTGCGAACGCCCTCTGTGTACAAAAAATAGGCCGCGGGCACAGCCGCTCCCAAAAATAAGCCCCCGAAGGTCCCTTCCCCAATTTCGTCCGCCGTAAAAATGCCCAAAAAACGGGTGGGCAATAGCCTTGGGGGGAGGGGCTGGCCAACTTTGTCCGCCGGACTCGGAATGGGGCGAGACTTTGCGAGCGCCCTCCGTGTACCAAAAATAGGCCGCGGGCACAGCCACGTCCAAAAATAAGCCCCCGAAGGTCCCGTCCCCAAGTTCGTCCGCCGCAAAAATGCCCAAAAAACGGGTGGGCTATAGCCTTGGGGGGAGGGGCTGGCCTACTGTCCGCTGACTCGAATGGGGCGAGACTTTACGAACGCCTCCGTGTGACAAAATAGGCCACAGGCACAGCCGCACCCAAAATCAAGCCCCAAGGTCCCGTCCCTGCAAGTGCCCGCCGCAAAATGCCCAAAAACGGTGGGCTATAGCCTCGGGGGGAGGAGCTGGCCCACTTCGTACGCCGGACTCGGAATGGGCCGAGACTTTACGAGCGCCCTCCGTGTGCCAAACATAGGCCGTAGGCACAGCCGCGCCCAAAATCAAGCCCCCGAAGGTCCCGTCCCCAAGTGCGTCCGCCGAAAAAATGCCCAAAAACTGGTGGGCTATAGCCTTGGGGGAGGAGCTGGCCAACTGTCCCCGCTGACTCGGAATGGGCCGAGCCCTTACGAGCGCCCTCCGTGTGCCAAAAATAGGCCGTTGGCAAAGCGGCGCCCAAAAATAAGCCCCCGAAGGTCCCGTCCCCAAGTTCGTCCGCCGTAAAAATGCCTAAAAACGGGTGGGCTATAGCCTTGGGGAGGGGCTTGGCCCACTCTCGTCCGCCTCGGACTCGGAATGAGGTGAGACTTTGCGAACGCCTCTGTGTACAAAAATAGGCCGCGGGCACAGCCGCTCCCAAAATAAGCCCCGAAGGTCCCTTCCCCACCCGTCCGCCGTAAAATGCCCAAAAACCGGGTGGGCAATAGCCTGGGGGGGAGGGGCTGGCCAACTTTGTCCGCCGGACTCGGAATGGGGCGAGACTTTGCGAGCGCCATGCGTGTACTAAAAATAGGCCGCGGGCACAGCCGCGCCCAAAAATAAGCCCCCGAAGGTCCCGTCCCCAAGTTCGTCCGCCGCAAAAATGCCCAAAAAACGGGTGGGCTATAGCCTTGGGGGGAGGGGCTGGCCTACTTCGTCCGCTGGACTCGGAATGGGGCGAGACTTTACGAGCGCCCTCCGTGTGCCAAAAATAGGCCATAGGCACAGCCGCACCCAAAATCAAGCCCCCGAAGGTCCCGTCCCCAAGTGCGTCCGCCGCAAAAATGCCCAAAAAACGGGTGGGCTATAGCCATGGGGGGAGGAGCTGGCCCACTTCGTCCGCTGGACTCGGAATGGGGCGAGACTTTGCGAGCGCCTCCGTGGTGCCAAAATAGGCCGTGGGCAATGCGGCGCCCAAAAATAAGCCCCCGAAGGTCCCGTCCCCAAGTTCGTCCGCTGAAAAAATGCCCAAAAAATGGGGGGGCTATTGCCTGGGGGGAGGGGCTGGCCCACTTCGTCCGCCGGACTCGGAATGCGGTGAGACTTTGCGAGCGCCCTGTGTACTCAAAATAGGCCGCGGCACAGCCACACCCGAAAATAAGCCCCGAACGTCCTGGCCCCATGTTCGTCCGCCGCAAAATGCCCAAAAACGGGTGGGCTATATCCTTGGGGGAGGGGCTGGCCCACTTCACCCGCCTCGGACTCGGAATGGGGCGAGACTTACGAGCACCCTCCGTACAAAAATAGACCGCGGGCACAGCCACGCCCGAAAATAAGCCCCCGAAGGTCCCGTCCCCAAGTTCGTCCGCCGCAAAAATGCCCAAAAAACGGGTGGGCTATATCCTTGGGGGGAGGGGCTGGCCCACTTCGCCCGCCGGACTCGGAATGGGGCGAGACTTTACGAGCGCCCTCCGTTTGCCAAAAATATACCGCGGGCACAGCCACGCCCGAAAATAAGCCCCCTAAGGTCCCGTCCCCAAGTTCGTCCGCCGCAAAAATGCCCAAAAAACGGGTGGGCTATAGCCTTGGGGGGAGCGGCTGGCCAACTTCGTCTGGCGGACTCGGAATGGGACGAGACTTTGCGAGCGCCCTCCGTGTGCCAAAAATAGGACACGGGCATGGCCTCACCCAAAAATAAGCCCCCGAAGGTCCTGTCCCCAAGTTCGTCCGCCGCAAAAATGCCCAAAAAACAGGTGGGCTTTATCCTTGGGGGGAGGGGCTGGCCCACTTCGCCCGCCGGACTCGGAATGGGGCGAGACTTTACGAGCGCCCTCCGTGTACCAAAAATAGACCGCGGGCACAGCCACGCCCGAAAATAAGCCCCCGAAGGTCCCGTCCCCAAGTTCGTCCGCCGCAAAAATGCCCAAAAAACGGGTGGGCTATATCCTTGGGGGGAGGGGCTGGCCCACTTCGCCCGCCGGACTCGGAATGGGGCGAGACTTTACGAGCGCCCTCCGTGTACCAAAAATAGACCGCGGGCACAGCCACGCCCGAAAATAAGCCCCCGAAGGTCCCGTCCCCAAGTTCGTCCGCCGCAAAAATGCCACAAAAAACGGGTGGGCTATAGCCATGGGGGGAGGAGCTGGCCAACTTCGTCCGCCGGACTCGGAATGGGCCGAGACTTTACGAGCGCCCTCCGTGTGCGAAAAATAGTCCGCGTGCACAGCCGCGCGCAAAAATAAGCCCCCGAAGGTCCTGTCCCCAAGTTCGTCCGCCGTAAAAATCCCCAAAAAACGGGTGGGCTATAGCCTTGGGGGGAGGGGCTGGCCAACTTTGTCCGCCGGACTCGGAATGGGGCGAGACTTTGCGAGCGCCCTCCGTGTGCCAAAAATAGGCCGTGGGCGCAGCCGCGCCCAAAAATAAGCCCCCGAAGGTCCCGTCCCCAAGTTCGTCCGCCGCAAAAATGCCCAAAAAACGGGTGGGCTATAGCCTTGGGGGGAGGGGTTGGCCAACTTCGTCCGGCGGACTCGGAATGGGACGAGACTTTACGAGCGCCCTCCGTGTGCCAAAAATAGTCCGCAGGCACAGCCGCACCCAAAAATAAGCCCCCGAAGGTCCCGTCCCCAAGTTCGTCCGCCGCAAAAATCCCCAAAAAACGGGTGGGCTATAGCCTTGGGGGGAGGGGCTGGCCAACTTCGTCCGCCGGACTCGGAATGGGGCGAGACTTTGCCAGCGGCCTCCGTGTGCCAAAAATAGTCCGCGGGCACAGCCGCGACCAAAAATAAGTCCCCGAAGGTCCCGTGCCCAAGTTCGTCCGCCGCAAAAATGCCCAAAAAACGGGTGGGCTATAGCCTTGGGGGGAGGGGCTGGCCCACTTCGTCCGCCGGACTCGGAATGGGGCGAGACTTTACGAGCCCCCTCCGTGTACCAAAAATAGGCCGTGGGCACAGCCGCGCCCAAAAATAAGCCCCCGAAGGTCCCGTCCTCAAGTTCGTCCGCCGCAAAAATGCCCAAAAAACGGGTGGGCTATAGCCTTGGGGGGAGGGGCTGGCCAACTTCGTCCGCCGGACTCGGAATGGGGCGAGACTTTGCGAGCGGCCTCCGTGTGCCAAAAATAGGCCATGGGCACAGCTGCACCCAAAAATAAGCCCCCGAAGGTCCCGTCCCCAAGTTCGTCCGCCGCAACAATGCCCAAAAAACGGGTGGACTATAGCCTTGGGGGGAGGGCCTGGCCCACTTCGTCCGCCGGACTCGGAATTGGGCGAGACTTACGAGCGCCTCCGTGTGCTAGGCCGCGTGCACAGCGGCGCCAAAAATAAGCCCCCGAAGGTCCTGGCCCCAAGTTCGTCCGCCGTAAAATGCTAAAACGGGTGGGCTATAGCCTTGGGGGAGGGGTTGGCCAACTTCGTCCGCCTGGACTCGGAATGGGGTGAGACTTTTCGAGCGCCTCCGTGTGCCAAAATTAGGCCGTGGCAAAGCTGCATAAAAATAAGCCCCGAAGGTCCCGCCCCAAGTTCGTCCGCCGCAAAAATTCTAAAAACGGGTGGGCTATAGCCTTGGGAGGAGGGTTTGCCAACTGTCCGCTCGGACTCGGAATGGGGCTAGAATTTGCGAGCGCCTACGTGTGCCAAAATAGCCGCTGGCACAGCCGCACCCAAAATAAGCCCCGAAGGTCCCGTGCCCAAGTTCGTCCGCCGCAAAAATGCCCAAAAAATGGGTGGCCTATAGCCATGGGGGGAGGGGCTGGCCAACTTCGTCCGCCGGACTCAGAATGGGGCGAGACTTTGCGAGCGCCCTCCGTGTGCCAAAAATAGGCCGCGGGCACAGCGGCGGCCAAAAGTAAGCCGCCGAAGGTCCCGTCCCCAAGTTCGTCCGCCGCAAAAATGCCCAAAAAACGGGTGGGCAATAGCGTTGGGGGGAGGGGCTGGCCCACTTTGTCCGCCGGACTCGGAATGGGGCGAGACTTTACGAGTGCCGTCCGTGTGCCAAAAATAGGCCGCGGGCACAGCGGCGGCCAAATGTAAGCCCCCGAAGGTCCCGTCCCCAAGTTCGTCCGCCGCAAAAATGCCCAAAAAACGGGTGGGCTATAGCCTTGGGGGGAGGGGCTGGCCCACTTCGTCCGCCAGACTCGGAATGAGGTGAGACTTTTTGAGCACAATCCGTGTACCAAAAATAGGCCGCGGGCACAGCCGCGCCCAACAATAAGCACCCGAAGGTCCCGTCCCCAAGTTCGTCCGCCGCAAAAATGCCCAAAAAACGGGTGGGCTATAGCCTTGGGGGGAGGGGCTGGCCCACTTCGTCCGCCGGATTCGGAATGGGGCGAGACTTTGCGATCGCCCTCCGTGTGCCAAAAATAGGCCACGGGCACAGCGGCACCCAAAAATAAGCCCCCAAAGGTCCCGTCCCCAAGTTCGTCGAACGCAAAAATGCCCAAAACACGGGTGGGCTATAGCCTTGGGGGGAGGGGCTGGCCAACTTCGTCCGCTGGACTCGGAATGGGGCGAGATTTTCGAGCGCCCTCCGTGTACCAAAAATAGGCCGCGGGCACAGCCGCGCCCAAAAATAAGCCCCCGAAGGTCCCGTCCCCAAGTTCGTCCGCCGGAAAAATGAGCAAAAAATGGGTGGGCAATAGCCTTGGGGGGGAGGGGCTGGCCCACTTCGTCCGCCGTTCTCGGAATGGGGCGAGACTTTGCGAGCGCCCTCCGTGTACCAAAAATAGGCCGCGGGCACAGCCGCTCCCAAAAATAAGCCCTCGAAGGTCCCGTCCCCAAGTTCGTCTGCCGCAAAAATGCCCAAAAAACGGGTGGGCTATAGCCATGGGGGGAGGGGCTGGCCCACTTCGTCCGCCAGACTCGGAATAGGGTGAGACTTTGCGAACGCCCTCCGTGTGCCAAAAATAGGCCGCGGGCAAAGCCGCACCCAAAAATAAGCCCCTGAAGATCCCGTCCCCAAGTTCGTCCGCCGCAAAAATGCCCAAAAAACGGGTGGGCTATAGCCTTGGGGGGAGGGGCTGGCCCACTTCGTCCGCCGGTCTCGGAATGGGGCGAGACTTTGCGAGCGCCCTCCGAGGGACCAGAATAGGCCGCGGGCACAGCCACGCCAAGAGTTAAGCCGTCGAAGGTCCCGTCCCCAAGTTCGCCGAACGCCAAAATCCCCAACACACGGGTGGGCTATCGCCTGGGGGGTTGGGGCTGGCCAACTACGTCCGCTGGACTCGTAAGGGGCCTCTCTTTTCGAGCGCCCTGCGTGTACCATATATAGGCTGCGGGCACAGCCGCGCCCAAAAATAAGCCCCGAAGGTCCCGCCCCCAAGTTCGCTCACTGGAAAATGAGCAAAAACGGGTGGGCAATAGCCTTGGGGGAGGGGCTGGCCCACTCTGTCCGCCGCTCTAATGGGGCGAGACTTTGCAGCACCCTCCGTGGTGCCAAAAGGTCATGGCACAGCCGCGCCCAAAAATAAGCCCCCGAAGGTCCCTTCCCCATGTTCGTCCGCCGAAAAAATGCCCAAAAAACGGGTGGGCTATATCCGTGGGGGGAGGGGCTGGCCAACTTCGTCCGCCGGACTCGGAATGGGGCGAGACTTTGTGAGCTGCCTCCGTGTGCCAAAAATAGTCCATGGGCACAGCCGCGCCCAAAAATAAGCCCCCGAAGGTCCCGTCCCCAAGTTCGTCCGCCGCAAAAATGCCCAAAAATCGGGTGGGCTATAGCCTTGGGGGGAGGGGCTGGGCGACTTCATCCGCCGGACTCAGAATGGGGCGAGATTTTGTGAGTGCCCTCCGTGTGCAAAAACTAGGCCGCGGGCACAGCCGCGCCCAAAAATAAGCCCCCGAAGGTCCCATCCCCAAGTTCGTCCGCCGCAAAAATGCCCAAAAAATGGGTGGGCTATAGCCTTGGGGGGAGGGGCTGGCCGACTTCGTCCGCCGGACTCGGAATGGGGTGAGACTTTGCGAGCGCCCTCCATGTGCCAAAAATAGGCCGCGGGCACAGCCACGCCAAAAAATAAGCCCCCGAAGGTCCCGTACCCGAGTTCGTCCGCCGGACTCGGAATGGGGTGAGACTTTGCGAGCGCCCTCCGTGTGCCAAAAATAGGCAGCGGGCACAGCCGCGCCCAAAAATAAGCCCCCGAAGGTCCCGTCCCCAAGTTCATCCGCCGCAAAAATGCCCAAAAAATCGGGTGGGCTATAGCCTTGGGGGGAGGGTCTGGCCCACTTCGTCCGCCGGACTCGGAATGGGGCGAGACTTTGCGAGCGCCCTCCGTGTGCCAAAAATAGGCCACGGGCACAGCCGCGCCCAAAAATAAGCCCCCGAAATTCCCGTCCCCAAGTTCGTCCTCCGCCGAAATGTCCAAAAAACGGGTGGGCTATAGCCTTGGGGGGAGGGGCTGGCCAACTTCGTCCGCCGGACTCAGAGTGGGACTAGACTTTGCGAGCGCCCTCGGCGTGCCAAAAATGGGCCGCGGGTACAGCCGCGCCCAAAAATAAGCCCCCGAAGGTCCCGTCCCCAAGTTCGTCCGCCGTGAAAATGCCCAAAAAACAGGTGGGCTATATCCTTGGGGGGATGGGTTGGCCAACTTCGTCCGCCGGACTCGGAATGGGGCGAGACTTTGCGAGCGCCCTCGGTGTGCCAAAAATAGGCCGCGGGCACAGCCGCGCCCAAAAATAAGCCCCCGAAGGTCCCGTCCCCAAGTTCGTCCACCGCAAAAATGCCCAAAAAACGGGTGCGCTATAGCCTTGGGGAGGGGCCAACTTCGGCCCTCCGGACTCGGAATGGGGCGAGACTTTGGGAGCGCCTCTGTGTGGGAAAAAGGCCGCAGGCTCAGCCGCGCCAAAAATTAGCCCCGAAGGTCCCGCCCCAAGTTCACAACCGCAAAATGCCCAAAAACGGGTGCGCTATAGCCTTGGGGGAAGGGGCTGGCCAACTCGTCCGCTCGGACTCGGAATGGGGCGAGACCTGCGAGCGCCTCCGTGTGCTAAAATTGGCCGCAGGCACAGCCGCGCCCAAAAATAAGCCCCCGAAGGTCCCGCCCCTGCTCGTCCGCCGGACTCGAATGGGGCGAGACTTTGCGAGCGCTCCGTGTGCCAAAATAGGCCGCGGCACAGCCGCCCAAAAATAAGCCCCCGAAGGTCCTGGCCCCAAAGTTCGTCCGCCGCAAAAATGCCCAAAAAATCGGGTGGGCTATAGCCTTGGGGGGAGGGTCTGGCCCACTTCGTCCGCCGGACTCGGAATGGGGCGAGACTTTGCGAGCGCCCTCCGTGTGCCAAAAATAGGCCACGGGCACAGCCGCGCCCAAAAATAAGCC
The DNA here is from genome assembly GCA_030449895.1 of Citrus mangshanensis. Lineage (NCBI taxonomy): Eukaryota > Viridiplantae > Streptophyta > Magnoliopsida > Sapindales > Rutaceae > Citrus > Citrus mangshanensis. The sequence continues at coordinate 117,378 of JASUUJ010000359.1, forward strand.
CCCGAAATTCCCGTCCCCAAGTTCGTCGTCCGCCGAAATGCCCAAAAAACGGGTGGGCTATAGCCTTGGGGGGAGGGGCTGGCCAACTTCGTCCGCCGGACTCAAAGTGGGACTAGACTTTGTGAGCGCCCTCCGTGTGCCAAAAATGGGCCGCGGGTACAGCCGCGCCCAAAAATAAGCCCCCGAAGGTCCCGTCCCCAAGTTCGTCCGCAGTGAAAATGCCCAAAAAACAGGTGGGCTATATCCTTGGGGGGATGGGTTGGCCAACTTCGTCCGCCGGACTCGGAATGGGGCGAGACTTTGCGAGCACCCTCGGTGTGCCAAAAATAGGCCGCGGGCACAGCCGCGCCCAAAAATAAGCCCCCGAAGGTCCCGTCCCCAAGTTCGTCCGCCGCAAAAATGCCCAAAAAACGGGTGCGCTATAGCCTTGGGGGGAGGGGCTGGCCAACTTCGTCCTCCGGACTCGGAATGGGGCGAGACTTTGGGAGCGCCCTCTGTGTGGAAAAAATAGGCCGCAGGCTCAGCCACGCCCAAAAATAAGCCCCCGAAGGTCCCGTCCCCAAGTTCGTCAACCGCAAAAATGCCCAAAAAACGGGTGGGCTATAGCCTTGGGGGAAGGGGCTGGCCAACTTCGTCCGCCGGACTCGGAATGGGGCGAGACTTTGCGAGCGCCCTCCGTGTGCCAAAAATTGGCCGCAGGCACAGCCGCGCCCAAAAATAAGCCCCCGAAGGTCCCGCCCCCAAGTTCGTCCGCCGGACTCGGAATGGGGCGAGACTTTGCGAGCGCCCTCCGTGTGCCAAAAATAGGCCGCGGGCACAGCCGCGCCCAAAAATAAGCCCCCGAAGGTCCCGTCCCCAAGTTCTTCCTCCGTAAAAATGCCCAAAAAATGGGTGCGCTATAGCCTTGGGGGGAGGGGCTGGCTAACTTCGTCCGCCGGACTCGGAATGGGGCGAGACTTTGGGAGCGCCCTCCGTGTGGCAAAAATAGGCCGCAGGCACAGCCGCGCCCAACAATGAGCCCCCGGGGGTCCCGTCCCCAAGTTCGGGTCTCGCTGGGACTCGGAATGGGGCGAGACTTTGCGAGCGCCTCCGTGTGCTGTGGAGGCCGCGGCACAGCCGCGCCCAAAAATAAGCCCCCCGAAGGTCCTGGCGCCCCAAGTTCGTCCGCCGCAAAAAGTCCCAAAAAATGGGTGGGCTATAGCCTTGGGGGGAGGGGCTGGCCCACTTCGTCCGCCGGACTCGGAATGGGGCGAGACTTTGCGAGCACCCTCCGTGTGCCAAAAATAGGCCGCGGGCACAGCCGCGCCCAAAAATAAGCCCCCGAAGGTCCCGTCCCCAAGTTCATCCGCCGCAAAAATGCCCAAAAAACGGGTGGGCTATAGCCTTGGGGGGAGGGGCTGGCCAACTTCGTCCGCCGGACTCGGAATGGGGCGAGACTTTGGGAGCGCCCTCCGTGTGGCAAAAATAGGCCGCAGGCACAGCCGCGCCCAAAAATAAGCCCCCGAAGGTCCCGTCCCCAAGTTCGTCCGCGGGACTCGGAATGGGGCGAGACTTTGCGAGCGCCCTCCGTGTGCCAAAAATAGGCCGCGGGCACAGCCGCGCCCAAAAATAAGCCCCCGAAGGTCCCGTCCCCAAGTTCGTCCGCCGGACTCGGAATGGGGCGAGACTTTGCGAGCGCCTCCGTGGTGCTGGGGGCACAGCCGCGCCCAAAAATAAGCCCCCGAAGGTCCCGTCCCCAAGGTCTTCCTCCGTAAAAATGCCCAAAAAATGGGTGCGCTATAGCCTTGGGGGGAGGGGCTGGCTAACTTCGTCCGCCGGACTCGGAATGGGGCGAGACTTTGGGAGCGCCTCCGTGTGGTAGGCCGCAGGCACAGCCGCGCCCAAAAATAAGCCCCGAAGGTCCTGGCCCCCAAGTTCGTCCCGCTGACTCGGAATGGGGCGAGACTTTGCGAGCGCCTCCGTGTGCTAGGCCGCGGCACAGCCTTGCCCAAAAATAAGCCCCCGAAGGTCCCGACCCCAAGTTCGTCCGCAAAATGCCCAAAAATGGGTGGGCTATAGCCTTGGGGGAGGGGCTGGCCCACTCGTCCGCCTGGACTCGGAATGGGGCGAGACTTTGCAAGCACACTCCGTGTGCCAAAAATAGGCCGCGGGCACTGCCGCGCCCAAAAATAAGCCCCCGAAGGTCCCGTCCCCAAGTTCGTCCGCCGCAAAAATGCCCAAAAAACGGGTGCGCTATAGCCTTGGGGGGAGGGGCTGGCCCACTTCGTCCGCCGGACTCGGAATGGGGCGAGACTTTGGGAGCGCCCTCCGTGTGGCAAAAATAGGCCGCAGGCACAGCCGCGCCCAAAAATAAGCCTCCCCCCCCCAAGTTCGTCCTGGGACTCGGAATGGGGCGAGACTTTGCGAGCGCCTCCGTGCTGGGGCCAGGCCGCGGCACAGCCGCGCCCAAAAATAAGCCCTGAAGGTCCCGTGGCCCCAAGTTCATCCGCCGCAAAATGCCCAAAAACGGGTGCGCTTATAGCCTTGGGGGAGGGGCTGGCCAACTTCTTCCGCCGTACTCGGAATGGGGCGAGACTTTGGGAGCGCCTCCGTGGTGGCCAGGCCGCAGGCACAGCCGCGCCCAAAATAAGCCCCGAAGGTCCCGTCCCCAAGTTCGTCCGCGGGACTCGGAATGGGGCGAGACTTTGCGAGCGCCCTCCGTGTGCCAAAAATAGGCCGCGGGCACAGCCGCGCCCAAAAATAAGCCCCCGAAGGTCCCGTCCCCAAGTTCATCCGCCGCAAAAATGCCCAAAAAACGGGTGCGCTATAGCCTTGGGGGGAGGGGCTGGCCAACTTCGTCCGCCGGACTCGGAATGGGGCGAGAATTTGCGAGCGCCCTCCGTGTGGTAAAAATAGGCCGCGGGCATAGCCGTGCCCAAAAATAAGCCCCCGAAAGTCCTGTCCCCAAGTTCGTCCGCCGCAAAAATGCCCAAAAAACGGGTGGGCTATAGCCTTGGGGGGAGGGGCTGGCCAACTTCGTCCGCCGGACTCGAAATGGGGCGAGACTATGTGAGCGCCCTCCGTGTGCCAAAAATTTTCCGCGGGCACAGCCACGCCCAAAAATAAGCCCCCAAAGTCCTGTCCCCAAGTTCGTCCGCCGCAAAAATGCCCAAAAAACGGGTGGGCTATAGCCTTGGGGGGAGGGGCTGGCCAACTTCGTCCGCCGGACTCGGAATGGGGCAAGACTTTACGTGCGCCCTCCGTGTGCCAAAAATAGGCCGCGGGCACAGCCACGCCCAAAAATAAGCGCCCAAAGGTCCCGTCCCCAAGTTCGTCCGCCGCAAAAATGCCCAAAAAACGGGTGGGCTATTGCCTTGGGGGGAAAGGCTGGCCAACTTCGTCCGCCGGACTCGGAATGGGGCGAGACTTTGCGAGCGCCCTCCGTGTGGCAAAAATAGGCCGCGGGCATAGCCGTGCCCAAAAATAAGCCCCCAAAGGTCCCATCCCCAAGTTCCTCCGCCGTAAAAATGCCCAAAAAACAGGTGGGCTATAGCCTTGGGGGGAGGGGCTGGCCAACTTCATCCGCCGGACTCGGAATGGGGCGAGACTTTGCGAACGCCCTCCGTGTGCCAAAAATTGGCCGCAGGCACAGCCGCGCCCAAAAATAAGCCCCCGAAGGTCCCGCCCCCAAGTTCGTCCGCCGGACTCGGAATGGGGCGAGACTTTGCGAGCGCCCTCCGTGTGCCAAAAATAGGCCGCGGGGACAGCCGCGCCCAAAAATAAGCCCCCGAAGGTCCCGTCCCCAAGTTCTTCCTCTGTAAAAATGCCCAAAAAATGGGTGCGCTATAGCCTTGGGGGGAGGGGCTGGCTAACTTCGTCCGCCGGACTCGGAATGGGGCGAGACTTTGGGAGCGCCCTCCGTGTGGCAAAAATAGGCCGCAGGCACAGCCGCGCCCAAAAATAAGCCCCCGAAGGTCCCGTCCCCAAGTTCGTCCGCGGGACTCGGAATGGGGCGAGACTTTGCGAGCGCCCTCCGTGTGCTGTGGCCAGGCTGGGGCACAGCCGCGCCAAAAATGAGCCCCCAAAGGTCCTGCGCCCCAAGTTCGTCCGCCGCAAAATGCCCAAAAACGGGTGGGCTATAGCCTTGGGGGGAGGGGCTGGCCTACTTCGTCCGCCGGACTCGGAATGGGGCGAGACTTTGCGAGCACCCTCCGTGTGCCAAAAATAGGCTGCGGGCACAGCCGCGCCCAAAAATAAGCCCCCGAAGGTCCCGTCCCCAAGTTCATCCGCCGCAAATATGCCCAAAAAACGGGTGCGCTATAGCCTTGGGGGGAGGGGCTGGCCAACTTCGTCCGCCGGACTCGGAATGGGGCGAGACTTTGCGAGCGCCCTCCGTGTGGTAAAACTAGGCCGCGGGCATAGCCGCGCCCAAAAATAAGCCCCCGAAAGTCCTGTCCCCAAGTTCGTCCGCCGCAAAAATGCCCAAAAAACGGGTGGGCTATAGCCTTGGGGGGAGGGGCTGGCCAACTTCGTCCGCCGGACTCGGAATGGGGCGAGAATTTGCGAGCGCACTCCGTGTGGCAAAAATAGGCCGCGGGCACAACCGCGCCCAAAAATAAGCCCCTGAAGGTCCCGTCCCCAAGTTCGTCCGCAGCAAAAATGCCCAAAAAACGGGGGCGCTATAGCCTTGGGGGGAGGGGCTGGCCAACTTCGTCCGCCGGACTCGGAATGGGGCGAGACTTTGCGAGCGCCCTCCGTGTCGGAAAAATAGGCCGCGGGCACAGCCACACTCAAAAATAAGCCCCCGAAGGTCCCGTCCCCAAGTTCGTCCGCCGCAAAAATGCCCAAAAAACGGGTGGGCTATAGCCTTGGGGGGAGGGGCTGGCCAACTTCGTCCGCCGTACTCGGAATGGGGTGAGACTTTGCGAGCGCCCTCCGTGTGCCAAAAATTTTCCGCGGGCACAGCCACGCCCAAAAATAAGCCCCCGAAGGTCCCGTCCCCAAGTTCGTCCGCCGCAAAAATGCCCAAAAAACGGGTGGGCTATTGCCTTGGGGGGAGGGGCTGGCCAAGTTCGTCCGCCGGACTCGGAATGGGGCGAGACTTGGCGAGCGCCCTCCGTGGTGCTGGCCGTGGGCACAGCGCGCCCAAAAATAAGCCCCCGAAGGTCCTGGCCCCCAAGTTCGTCCGCCGCAAAATGCCTAAAAACGGGTGGGCTTTAGCCTTGGGGGGAGGGGCTGGCCAAGTTCGTCTGCCGGACTCGGAATGGGGCGAGACTTGGTGAGCGCCCTCCGTGTGCCATAAATAGGCCGCGGGCACAGCCGCGCCCAAAAATAAGTACCCGAAGGTCCCGTCCCCAAGTTCGTCCGCCGCAAAAATGCCCAAAAAACGGGTGGGCTATTGCCTTGGGGGGAGGGGCTGGCCAAGTTCGTCCGCCGGACTCGGAATGGGGTGAGACTTGGCGAGCGCCCTCCGTGTGCCAAAAATAGGCCACGGGCACAGCCGCGCCCAAAGGTCCCGTCCCCATGTTCGTCCGCCGCAAAAATGCCCAAAAAACGGGTGGGCTATAGCCTTGGGGGGAAGGGTTGGCCAAGTTCGTCCGCCGGACTCGGAATGGGGCGAGACTTTGCGAGCGCCCTCCGTGTGCAAAAAATAGGATGCGGACACAGCCACGCCCAAAAATAAGCGACCGAAGGTCCCGTCCCAAGTTCTTCCGCCGCAAAAATGCCCAAAAAACGGGTGGGCTGTTGCCTTGGGAGGAGGGGCTGGCCAAGTTCGTCCGCCGGACTCGGAATGGGGCGAGACTTTTCGAGCGCCCTCTGTGTGCCAAAAATAGGCCGCGGACACAGCCGCACCCAAAAAAAAATGCCCAAAGGTCCCGTCCCCAAGTACGTCCGCCGCAAAAATGCCCAAAAAACGGGTGGGCTATTGCCTTGGGGAGAGGAGCTGGCCAAGTTCGTCCGCCGGACTCGGAATGGGGCGAGACATGGCGAACACCCTCCGTGTGCCAAAAATAGGCCGTGGGCACAGCCGCGCCCAAAAATAAGCCCCCGAAGGTCCCGTCCCCAAGTTCGTCCGCCGCAAAAATGCCCAAAATTCGGGTGGGCTATAGCCTTGGGGGGAGGGGCTGGCACACTTTGTCCGCCGGACTCGGAATGGGGCGAGACTTTGTGAGTGCCCTGCGTGTGCCAAAAATAGTTCGCGGGCACAGCCGCGCCCAAAAATAAGCGCCCGAAGGTCCCGTCCCCAAGTTCGTCCGCCGCAAAAATGCCCAAAAAACGGGTGGGCTATTGCCTTGGGGGGAGGGGCTGGCCAAGTTCGTCCGCCGGACTCGGAATGGGGCGCGACTTGGCGAGCGCCCTCCGTGTGCCAAAAATAGGCCGGGGGCACAGCCACGCCTAAAAATAAGAGCCCGAAGGCCCCGTCCCCAAGTTCGTCCGCCGCAACAATGCCCAAAACACGGGTGGGCTATAGCCTTGGGGGGAGGGGTTGGCCAAGTTCGTCCGCCGGACTCGGAATGGGGCGCGACTTTGCGAGCTCCCTCCGTGTGCAAAAAATAGGACGTGGGCACAGCCTCGCCCAAAAATAAGCCCCCGAAGGTCCCGTCCCCAAGTTCGTCCGCCGAAAAAATGGCCAAAAAACGGGTGGGCTATTGCCTTGGGGGGAGGGGCTGGCCAAGTTTGTTCGCCGGACTCGGAATGGGGCGAGACTTGGCGAACGCACTCCGTGTACCAAAAATAGGCCGCAGGCACAGCCGCGCCCAAAAATAAGCCCCCGAAGGTCCCGTCCCCAAGTTCGTCCGCCGCAAAAATGCCCAAAAAACGTGTGGGCTATAGCCTTGGGGGGAGGGGCTGGCCAACTTTGTCCGCCGGACTCGGAATGGGACGAGACTTTGCGAGCGCACTCCGTGTGGCGAAAATAGGCCGCGGGCACAGCCGCGCCCAAAAATAAGCCCCCGAAGGTCCCGTCCCCAAGTTCGTCCGCAGCAAAAATGCCCAAAAAACGGGGGCGCTATAGCCTGGGGGGAGGGGCTGGCCAACTTCGTCCGTCGGACTCGGAATGGGGCGAGACTTTGCGAGCGCCCTCCGTGTGGGAAAAATTGGCCGCGGGCACAGCCACGCTCAAAAATAAGCCCCCGAAGGTCCCGTCCCCAAGTTCGTCCGCCCCAAAAATGCCCAAAAAACGTGTGGGCTATAGCCTTGGGGGGAGGGGCTGGCCAACTTTGTCCGCCGGACTCGGAATGGGGCGAGACTTTGCGAGCGCACTCCGTGTGGCGAAAATAGGCCGCGGGCACAGCCGCGCCCAAAAATAAGCCCCCGAAGGCCCCGTCCCCAAGTTCGTCCGCAGCAAAAATGCCCAAAAAACGGGGGCGCTATAGCCTTGGGAGGCTGGCCCACTTCGGCCCGCTCGGACTCGGAATGGGGCGATACTTTGCGAGCGCCTCCGTGTGGGAAAATAGGCCGCGGGCACAGCCACGCTAAAAATAAGCCCCCGAAGGTCCCGCCCCAAGTTCGTCCGCCGCAAAATGCCCAAAAACGGGTGGGCTATAGCCTTGGGGGAGGGGCTGGCCAACTCGTCCGCCGGACTCGAATGGGGCGAGACTTTGCGAGCGCCTCCGTGTGCCAAAATAGGCCGCGGGCACTTCCGCGCCCAAAAATAAGCCCCGAAGGTCCCCCCCAAGTTCGTCCGCCGCAAAATGCCCAAAAACGGTGGGCTATAGCCTTGGGGGGAGGGGCTGGCCAACTTCGTCCGCCGGACTCGGAATTGGGCGAGACTTTGCGACCACCCTCCCTGTGCCAAAAATAGGCCACGGGCACAGCCGCGCCCAAAAATAAGCTCCCGAAGGTCCCGTCCCCAAGTTCGTCCGCCGCAAAAATGCCCAAAAAACGGGTGGGCTATAGCCTTGGGGGAAGGGGCTGGCCTACTTCGTCCGCCGGACTCGGAATGGGGCGAGACTTTGTGACCGCCCTCCGTGTGCCAAAAATAGGCCACGGGCACAGCCGCGTCCAAAAATAAGCCCCCGAAGGTCCCGTCCCCAAGTTCGACCGCCGCAAAAATGCCCAAAAAACGCGTGGGCTATAGCCTTGGGGGGAGGGGATGGCCAACTTCGTCCGCCGGACTCTGAATGGGGCGAGACTTTGCGAGCGCCCTACGTGTGCCAAAAATAGGCCGCGGGCACAGCTACGCCCAAAAATAAGCCCCCGAAGGTCCCGTCCCCAAGTTCGTCCGCCGCAAAAATGCCCAAAAAACGGGTGGGCGATAGCCTTGGGGGGAGGGGCTGGCCAACTTCATCCACCGGACTCGGAATGGGGCGAGACTTTGCGGACGCCCTCCGTGTGCCAAAAATAGGCCGCGGGCACAGCCGCGCCCAAAAATAAGCCCCCGAAGGTCCCGTCCCCAAGTTCGTCCGCCGGACTCGGAATGGGGCGAGACTTTGCGAGCACCCTCCGTGTGCCAAAAATAGGCCGCGGGCACTTCCGCGCCCAAAAATAAGCTGCCAAAGGTACCGTCCCCAAGTTCGTCCGCCGCAAAAATGCCCAAAAAATGGGTGTGCGATAGCCTTGGGGGGAGGGGCTGGCCAACTTCGTCCGCCGGACTCGGAATGGGGCGACACTTTGCGAGCGCCCTCCGTGTGCCAAAAATAGGCTGCGGGCACAGCCGCACCCAAAAATAAGCCCCCGAAGGTCCCGTCCCCAAGTTCGTCCGCCGCAAAAATGCCCAAAAAATGGGTGGGCTATAGCTCTGGGGGGAGGGGCTGGCCAACTTCGTCCGCCGGACTCGGAATGGGACGCAGATTTTGCGAGTGGCCTCCGTGGTGCCAAAATAGGGCGCGGCACAGCGGGCCCAAAAATAAGCCCCCAAGGTCCCGTCCCCAAGTTCGTCCGCTGCAAAAATGCCCAAAAACGGGTGAGCTATACCCATGGGGGAGGGCAGGCCAACTTCCCCGGCTCGGAATGGGCGAGACTTTGCGAGTGCCCACCGTGGTGCCAAAATAGGCCGCAGGCACAGCCGCGCCCAAAAATAAGCCCCCAAGGTACCGCTTCTTAAGTTCGTCCGCCGTAAAATGCCCAAAAACGGGTGGGCTATAGCCTTTGGGGGAGGGGCTGGCCAACTTCGTTCCCCGGACTAGGAATGGGGCGAGACTTTGCGAGCACCCTCCGTGTGCCAAACATAGGCCGCAACCATAGCCACTCCCAAAAATAAGCCCCCGAAGGTCCCGTCCCCAAGTTCGTCCGCCGCAAAAATGCCCAAAAAACGGGTGGGCTATAGCCTTGGGGGGAGGGGCTGCCCAACTTCGTCCGTCGGACTCAGAATGGGGCGAGACTTTGCGAGCGGCCTCCGTGTGCTGTAGGCTGGGCACAGCCGCCCAAAAATAAGCCCCAAGGTCCCGTCCCCCAAGTTCGTCCGCTGCAAAATGCCCAAAAACGGGTGAGCTATAGCCATGGGGGAGGGCAGGCCAACTTCGTCCGCCGGCTCGGAATGGGGCGAGACTTTGCAGTGCCCACCGTGGTGCCAAAATAGGCCGCAGGCACAGCCGCCCCAAAAATAAGCCCCCAAGGTACCGCTTCTAAGTTCGTCCGCCGCAAAATGCCTAAAACGGGTGGGCTATAGCCTTTGGGAGGGGCTGGCCAACTTCGTCCCTGACTCGGAATGGGGCGAGACTTTGCAGCACCTCCGTGTGCCAAAAATAGGCCGCACCACAGCCGCGCCCAAAATAAGCCCCCGAAGGTCCCGCCCCTAGTTCGTCCCGCCGCAAAATGCCCAAAAACGGTGGGCTATAGACTTGGGGGAGGGCTGGCCCACTGTCCGCCAGACTGGAATGGGGCGAGACTTTGCGAGCACCTCTGTGTGCCAAAATAGGCCGCGGCACAGCCGGCCCAAAAATAAGCCTCCGAAGGTCCCGCCCCCAAGTTCGTCCGCCGCAAAATGTCCAAAACGGGTGGGCTATAGCCTTGGGGGAGGGGTTGGCCAACTTCATCCGCCGGACTCTGAATGGGGCGAGACTTTGCGAGCGGCCTCCGTGTGCCAAAAATAGGCCGCGGGCACAGCCGCGCCCAAAAATAAGCCCCCGAAGGTCCCGTCCCCAAGTTCGTCCACTGCAAAAATGCCCAAAAAACGGGTGAGCTATAGCCATGGGGGGAGGGGCAGGCCAACTTCGTCCGCCGGGCTCGGAATGGGGCGAGACTTTGCGAGTGCCCACCGTGGACCGGAAATAGGCCGCAGGCACAGCCGCACCCAAAAATAAGCCCCCGAAGGTACCGTTCTTAAGTTCGTCCGCCGCAAAAATGCCCAAAAAACGGGTGGGCTATAGCCTTTGGGGGAGGGGCTGGCCAACTTCGTCCCCCGGACTCGGAATGGGGCGAGACTTTGCGAGCACCCTCCGTGTGCCAAAAATAGGCCGCGACCACAGCCGCGCCCAAAAATAAGCCCCCGAAGGTCCCGTCCCCTAGTTCGTCCGCCGTAAAAATGCCCAAAAAACGGGTGGGCTATAGACTTGGGGGGAGGGGCTGGCCAACTTCGTCCGCCAGACTCGGAATGGGGCGAGACTTTGCGAGCGCCCTCTGTGTGCCAAAAATAGGCCGCGGGCACAGCCGCGTCCAAAAATAAGCCCCCGAAGGTCCCGTCCCCAAGTTCGTCCGCCGCAAAATGTCCAAAACGGGTGGGCTATAGCCTTGGGGGAGGGGATGGCAAACTTCGTCCGCTCGGACTCGGAATGGGGCGAGACTTGCGAGCGGCCTCCGTGTGCTAAAGGCTGCGGGCACAGCCGCAGCTGCAAAAATAAGCCCTCGAAGGTCACGCCCCAAGTTCGTCCGCCGCAAAATTGCCCAAAAACGGGTGGGCTATAGCCTTCGGGAGGGATGGCACAACTTCGTCCGCTGGACTCGGAATGCGGCGAGACTTGCGAGCGCCCATGTGCCAAAAAGGCTGCTGGCACAGCCGCGCCAAAAATAAGCCCCGAAGGTCCCGACTGCAAGTTCTTCCTCCGCAAAATGCCTAAAAACGGGTGGGCTATAGCCTTGGGGGAGGGGCTGGCCCACTTCGTCCCGCTGGACTCGGAATGGGGCAAGACTTTGCGAGCCCTCCGTGTGCTGCCAGGCCGCGGGCACAGCCGCGCCAAAAATAAGCCCCGAAGGTCCCGCCCCAAGTTCGTCCGCCGTAAAATGCCCAAAAATGGGTGGGCTATAGCCTTGGGGGAGGGGTTGGCCCACTTCGTCCGCCGGACTCGGAATGGAGCGACACTTTGCAGCGCCTCCGTGTGCCAAAATAGGCCGCTGGGCACAGCCGCGCCCAAAAATAAGCCCCGAAGGTCCCCCCCAAGTTCGTCCGCCGCAAAATGCCTAAAAACGGGTGGGCTATAGCCTGGGGGGGAGGGGCTGGCCCACTTGGTCCGGGGGACTGGGAATGGGGCGAAACTTTGTGAGCGCCCTCCGTGTGCATAAAATAGGCCGCGGGCACAGCCACGACCAAAAATAAGCCCCCGAAGGTCACGTCCCCAAGTTCCTCCGCCGCAAAATTGCCCAAAAAACGGGTGGGCTATACCCTTGGGGGAAGGGGCTGGCCAACTTCGTCCGCCGGACTCGGAATGCGGCGAGACTTTGCGAGAGGCCTCCGTGTGCCAAAAATAGGCTGCGGGCACAGCCGCGCACAAAAATAGGCCCCGAAGGTCCTGGCCCCCAAGTTCGCCCACCGCCAAAATGCCCAAAAACGGGTGGGCTATGGCCTTGGGGGAGGGGCTGGCCCACTCTGTCCGCCGGACTCGGAATGGGGCAAGACTTTGCGAGCGCCTCCGTGTGCTGTGGCGCGGGCGCAGCCGCGCCAAAAATAAGCTCCCAAGGTCCCGCCCCAAGTTTGTCCGCCGTAAAATGCCCAAAACGGGTGGGCTATAGCCTTGGGGAGGGGCTGGCCAACTCGTCCGCTGGACTCGGAATGGAGCGACACTTTGCGAGCGCCTGCGTGCTGTAAAATATGCTGCGGGCACAGCCGCGCCAAAAATAAGCCCCGAAGGTCCCGTCCCCCAAGTTCGTCCGCTGCAAAATGCCCAAAAACGGGTGGCCTATAGCCTTGGGGAGGGGCTGGCCCACTTCGTCCGCCGGACTCGGAATGCGGCGAGATTTGCGAGCACCCTCCGTGTGCCAAAAATAGGGCCGCGGCACAGCCTTGCCTAAAATAAGCCCAAGGTCCCGCCCCCTAGTTCGGTCCGCCGCAAAATGCCCAAAAACGGGTGGGCACAGCCTTGGGGGAGGGGCTGGCCAACTTCGTCCGCCGGACTCGGAATGGGGCGAGACTTACGAGCGCCTCTGTGTGCCAAAAATTGGCCGCGTGCTCAGCCGCGGACAAATATAAGCCCCCGACGGTCCCTTCCCCAAGTTCGTCCGCCGCAAAAATGCCCAAAAAACGGGTGGGCTATACCCTTGGGGGGAGGGGCTGGCAAACTTCGTCCGCCGGACTCGGAATGGGGCAAGACTTTGCGAGCGGCCTCCGTGTGCCAACAATAGGCCGCGGACACAGCCGCGCCCAAAAATAAGCCCCCGAAGGTCACGTCCCCAAGTTCGTCCGCCGCAAAATTGCCCAAAAAACGGGTGGGCTATAGCCTTGGGGGGAGGGACTGGCCAACTGTCCGCCGACTCGGAATGCGGCGAGACTTTGCGAGCGCCCTCCATGTGCCAAAAATAGGCCGTGGGCACAGCCGCGCCCAAAAATAAGCCCCCGAAGGTCCCGACCGCAAGTTCTTCCTCCGCAAAAATGCCCAAAAAACGGGTTGGCTATAGCCTTGGGGGGAGGGGCTGGCCAACTTCGTCCGCCGGACTCGGAATGGAGCGACACTTTGCGAGCGCCCTCCGTGTGCCAAAAATATGCTGCGGGCACAGCCGCGCCCAAAAATAAGCCCCCGAAGGTCCCGTCCCCAAGTTCGTCCGCTGCAAAAATGCCCAAAAAACGGGTGGCCTATAGCCTTGGGGGGAGGGGCTGGCCCACTTCGTTCGCCGTACTCGGAATGGGGTGAGACTTTGCGAGCACCTCCGTGTGCCAATAGGCCGCGGGCACAGCCGCGCCCAAAAATAAGCCCCGAAGTTCCCGCCCCTAGTCTGTCCGCCGCAAAATGCCCAAAACGGGTGGGCTATAGCCTTGGGGGAGGGGCTGGCCAACTCGTCCGCCGGACTCGGAATGGGGCGAGACTTTACGAGCGCCTCTGTGTGCCAAAATTAGGCCGCGGGCACAGCCGCGCCCAAAATAAGCCCCCAAGGTCCCGTCCCCAGTTCGTCCGCCGCAAAATGCCCAAAAACGGGTGGGCTATAGCCTTGGGGGAGGGGCTGGCAAACGTCGTCCGCCGGACTCGGAATGGGGCAAGACTTTGCGAGCGGCCTCCGTGGTAGGCCGCTGGACACAGCCGCGCCCAAAATAAGCCCCGAAGGTCACGTCCCTAAGTTCGCCCCGCAAAATTGCCCAAAAACGGGTGGGCTGTAGCCTTGGGGGAGGGACTGGCCAACTCGTCCGCCGGACTCGGAATGCGGCGAGACTTTGCGAGCGCTCCATGTGCCAAAATAGGCTGCGGGCACAGCCGCGCCCAAAAATAAGCCCCGAAGGTCCCGACCGCAAGTCTGCCCTCCGCAAAATTGCCCAAAAACGGGTGGGCTATAGCGCTGGGGAGGGGCTGGCCCACTTCGTCCGCCGGACTCGAATGGGGCAAGACTTTGCGAGCCCTCCGTGTGCTAAATAGGCCGCGGGCACAGCCGCCCAAAAATAAGCCCCCAAGGTCCCGTCCCCAAGTTCGTCCGCCGTAAAATGCCCAAAAACCGGGTGGGCTATAGCCTTGGGGGTAGGGGCTGTCCACATTGGACCGCCTCACTCGGAATGGGTCGTGACTTTGCTAGCGGCCTCCGCGTGCCAAAAATTGGCCGCTGGCACAACCGCGCCCCAAAATAAGCCCCCAAGGTCCTGGCCCCAAGTTCGTCCGCCAGAAATGCGCAAAAACGGGTGGGCTATAGCCTTGGGGGAGGGGCTGGCCAACTTCGTCCGCCGGACTCGGAATGGGGCGAGACTTTACGAGCGCTCCGTGGGGCAAAATAGGCTGGCACAGCCGCTGGCCCAAAAATAAGACCCCCGAAGGTCTCGCCCCCAAGTTCGTCTGCCGCAAAATGCCCAAAACGGTGTGGCTATAGCCTTGGGGGAGGGGTGGCCAACTTCGTCCGCCGACTGGGAATGGGGCGAGACTTTATAGCACCCTCCGTGGCAAAATATGCTGCGGGCCCAGCCGCGCTAAAAATAAGCCCCCGAAGGTCCCGCCCCAAGTTCGTCCGCCGCAAAATGCCCAAAAACGGGTGGATATAGCCTTGGGGGAGGGGCTGGCCAACCGTCTCGGACTCGGAATGGGGCGAGACTTTACGAGCGCCTCCGTGTGCTAGGCCGCGGCACACCCGTGCCCAAAACTAAGCCCCCCGAAGATCCTGGCCCCCAAGTTCGTCCGCCGCAAAATGCCCAAAAATGGGTGGGCTATACCTTGGGGGAGGGCTGGCCAACTTCGGCCTCCAGACTCGAATGGGGTGAGACTTTACGAGCGCCTCCGTGTGCTAAAATAGGCCAAGGGCAAAGCCGCGCCCAAAAATAAGCTCCCGAAGGTCCCGTCCCAAGTTCTGTCCCGCCGCAAAAATGATCAAAAGACGGGTGGGCTATAGCCTTGGGAGGGGCTGGCCTACTTCGTCCGCCGAACTCTGTAAAGGGGCGAGACTTTGCGAGCGGCCTCCGTGTGCCAAAATAGGCCTCAGACACAGCCGCACTCCAAAATAAGCCCCGAAGGTCCTGCTCTTAAGTTCGTCCGCCGCAAAAATGCCCAAAACGGGGCTATAGCCCTGGGAGGGGCTGGCCAACTTCGCTCGGACTCGAACGGGCAAGACTTTGCGAAAGTGCCCTCCGTGTGTTAAAATAGGCCACGGACACAGCCGCTGCCAAAATAAGCCCCGAAGGTCCCGCCCCACCTTTCGTCCGCCGCAAAATGCCCAAAAACGGGTGGGCTGGGTGGCCTTGGGGGAGGGGCGGGCCAACTTCGCCTGCTGGACTCAGAATGGGGCGAGACTTTGCGAGCGCCTCCGTGTGCTAGGCCGCGGGCACAGCCGCGCCCAAAATAAGCCCCAAGGTCCCGCCCCAAGTTCGTCCGCCGCAAAATGCCTAAAAACGGGTGGGCTATAGCCTTGGGGGAGGCTGGCAAACTCGGGCGTCCGCCGGACTCGGAATGGGGCAAGACTTTGCGAGCGGCCTCCAGTGTTAAAATAGGCCATGACACAGCCGCGCCCAAAAATAAGCCCCGAAGGTCACGTCCCCCAAGTTCGTCCACGCAAAATGCCCAAAAACGGGTGGGATATAGCCTTGGGGGAGGGGCTGGCCAACCTCGTCCGCCGGACTCGAATGGGGCGAGACTTTACGAGCGCCTCCGTGGTGCCAAAATAGGCCGCTGGCACACCTGCCCAAAACTAAGCCCCCGAAGATCCCGCCCCAACTTCGTCTCGCGCAAAAATGCCCAAAAATGGGTGGGCTATACCTTGGGGGAGGGGCTTGGCCAACCTGTCCGCCGGACTGGAATGGGGCGAGACTTTGTGAGCGGCCCGCTGTGTGCCAAAATGCCGCGGGCACAGCCGCGCCCCAAAAATAAGCCCCCGAAGGTCCCGTCCCCAAGTTCGTCCGCCGCAAAAAGTCCCAAAAAACGGGTGGGCTATAGCCTTGGGGGGAGGGGCTGGCCAACTTCGTCCGCCGGACTCGAAATGGGGAGAGACTTTACGAGCGCCCTCCGTGTGCCAAAAATAGGACGCGGGCACGGCCGTGCCCAAAAATAAGCCCCCGAAGGTCCCGTCTCCAAGTTCGTCCGCCGCAAAAATGCCCAAAAAACGGGTAGGCTATAGCCGTGGGGGAGTGGTCTCACAACTTCGTCCGCCTCGGACTTGGAAAGGGGCATGACTTTGGGAGCGCCCTACGTGTGCGAAAAATAGGCTGTGGGCACAGCCGCCCCCAAAAATATGCCCCCGAAGGTCCCGTCCCCAAGTTCGTCCGCCGCAAAAATGCCCAAAAAACGGGTGGGCTATAGCCTTGGGGGGAGGGGCTGGCCAACTTCGTCCGCCGGACTCGGAATGGGGCGAGACATTGCGAGCACCCTCCGTGTGCACAAAATACGCCACGGGCACAGATGCGCCCAAATATAAGCCCCCGGAGGTCCCGTCCCCAAGTTCGTCCGCCGCGAAAATGCCCAAAAAACGGGTGGGCTATAGCCTTGTGGGGAGGGGCTGGCCATCTTCGTCCGCCGGACTTGGAAAGGGGCATGACTTTGCGAGCGCCCTACGTGTGCCAAAAATAGGCTGTGGGCACAGCCGCGCCCAAAAAAAAGCCCCCGAAGGTCCCGTCCCCAAGTTCGTCCGCCGCAAAAATGCCCAAAAAACGGGTGGGCTATAGCCTTAGGGGGAGGGGCTGGCCAACTTCGTCCGCCGGTGTCGGAATGGGGCGAGACTTTACGAGCGCCCGCCGCAAAATGGTTAGCTCGCGGCACAGCCGCCCAAAAATAAACCCCCGAAGGTCCTGCCCCCTGTTCGTCCGCCGCAAAATGCGCAAAACGGGTGGGCCATAGCCTTGGGGAGGGGGCTACAACTTCGTCCGCCTCGGACTCGGAATGGGCGAGATTTTGCGAGCACCTCCGTGTGCCAAACATAGCCGCGCACAGCTGCGCCCAAAAATAAGCCCCCGAATGTCCCGCCCCCAAGTTCGCCGGCCGCAAAAATCCCAAAAAAACGGGTGGGCTATCGCCTGGGGGGGAGGGGCCGGCCCACTTCGTCCGCCGTACTCGGAATGGGGCGAGATATTGCGAGCACCTCTCCGTGGTGCCAAAATAGGCCGCGGGCAGAGCTGCGCCCAAAAATAAGCCCCCAAAGGTCCCGCCCCAAGTTCGCCGGGCCGCAAAATGCCCAAAAACGGTGGGCTATAGCCTTGTGGGAGGGGCTGGCCAACCTCGTCCGGACTCGGAATGGGGCGAGACTTTGTGAGCACCCTCCGTGTGAAAAAAATATGCCGCGGGCACAGCCGCACCCAAAAATAAGCCCCCGAAGGTCCCGTCCCCAAGTTCGTCCGCCGCAAAAATGCCCAAAAAACGGGTGGGCTATAGCCTTGGGGGGAGGGGCTGGCCAACTTAGTCCGCCGGACTCGGAATGGGGCGAGACTTTAAGAGCACCCTCCGTGTACCAAAAATAGGCCGCGGGCATAGCCGCGCTCAAAAATAAGCCCCCGAAGGTCCCGTCCCCAAGTTCGTCCGCCGTAAAAATGCCCAAAAAACGGGTGGGCTATAGCCTTGGGGGGAGGGGCCGGCCAACTTCGTCCGCCGGAGTCGGAATGGGGCGAGACCTTACGAGCGCCCTTCGTACTAAAATAGCCGCGGCACAGCCGCATCCAAAAATAAGCCCCCTGAAGGTCCCGCCCCAAGTTCGTCCGCAAAAAGTCCCAAAAACGAGTGGGCTATAGCCTTGGGGGAGATGCTAGCCAAGTTCGTCCGCCCGGACTCGGAATGGGGCGAGACTTTGCAGCGACATCCGTGGTGCCAAAATAGGCAGCGGACACAGCCGCGCCAAATATTTAGCCCCCGGAGGTGCCGACCCCAGGTTCGTCCGCCGCAAAAATGCGCAAAAAACGGGTGGGCTATAGCCTTGGGGGGAGATGCCAGCCAAGTTCGTCCGCCGGACTCGGAATGGAGAGAGACTTTGCGAGCGGCCTACGTGCATGAAAAATAGGCCGCGGGCACAGCCTCACCCAAATATAAGCCCCCGAAGGTCCCGTCCCCAAGTTCGTGCGCCGCAAAAATGCCCAAAAAACGGGTGGGCTATAGCCTTGGGGGGAGGGGCTGGCCAACTTCGTCCGCCGGACTCGGAATGGTGCGAGACTTTACGAGCGGCCTCCGTGTGCCAAAAATAGGCTACGGTCACAGCCGCGCCCAAAAATAAGCCCCCGAAGGTCCCGTCCCCAAGTTCATCCGCCGCAAAAATGCCCAAAAAACGGGTGGGCTATAGCCTTGGGGAGAGGGGCTGGCCAACTTCGTCCGCCGGACTCGCAATGGAGCGAGACTTTGCGAGCGGCCTCCGTGTGCCAAAAATAGGCTACGGGCACAGCCGCACCCAAAAATAAGCCCCCGAAGGTCCCGTCCCCAAGTTCGTCTGCCGCAAAAATGCCCAAAAAACGGGTGGGCTATAGCCTTGGGGGGAGGGGCTGGCCAACTTCGTCCGCCGGACTCAGAATGGGGCGAGACTTTGTGAGTGCCCTCCGTGTGCCAAAAATAGGCCGCGGGCACAGCCGCGTCCAAAAATAAGCCCCCGAAGGTCCCGTCCCCAAGTTCTTCCGCCGCAAAATGCCCTAAAACGGGTGGGCTATAGCCTTGGGGTGAGGGGCTGGCCAACTCTGTCCGCCGGACTCGGAATGGGGCAAGACTTTGGGAGCACCCTCCGTACCAAAATAGGCCGGGGCACAGCCGTGCCTCCAAAATAAGCCCCGAAGGTCCCGGCCTCCCAAGTTCGGTCCTCCGCAAAATGCCCAAAAACGGGTGGGCTATAGCCTTGGGGAGGGCTGGCTAACTTCCCTCCGGACTCGGAATTGGGCGAGAATTTGCGAAAGCCTCCGTACCAAAATAGGCCGTGGCACAGCCGCGCCAAAAATAAGCCCCGAAGGTCCCATCCCCAAGTTCGTCCGCGCAAAAATGCGCAAAACGGGTGGGCTATAGCCTTGGGGAGGGGCTGGCCAACTTAGTCCGCCGGACTCGGAATGGGGCGAGACTTTAAGAGCGCCTCCGTGTGCCAAAAAAGGCTGCGGCATAGCTGCGCCCAAAACTAAACCCCGAAGGTCCCATCCCCAAGTTCGTCCGCCGTAAAATGCCCAAAAACGGTGGGCTATAGCCTTGGGGGAGGGGCTGGCCAACTTCGTCCGCCGGAGGCGAAATGCGGCGAGACTTACGAGTGCCCTCCGTGCCAAAATAGGCCGCGGGCACAGCCGCTGCAAAAATAAGCCCTCGAAGGTCCCGCCCCAAGTTCGTCCCGCCGCAAAAAGTCCTAAAACGAGTGGGCTATAGCCTTGGGGAGGGGCCGCCAACTTCGCCTGCCGGACCCGGAATGGGGCGAGACTTTGCGAGCGACCTCCGTGTGCCAAAAATAGGCCGCGGACACAGCCGCGCCACAAAATTAGCCCCCGATGGTCCCGACCCCAAGTTCGTCCGCCGCAAAAATGCCCAAAAAACTGGTGGGCTATAGCCTTATGGGGAAGAGGGCGGCCAAGTACGTCCGCCTGACTCGGAATGGAGAGAGACTTTGCGAGCGGCCTACGTGTGGGAAAAATAGGCCGCGGGTACAGCCGCACCCAAATATAAGCCCCCGAAGGTCCCGTCCCCAAGTTCGTGCACCGCTAAAATGCCCAAAAAACGGATGGGCTATAGCCTTGGGGGGAGGGGCTGGCCAACTTCGTCCGCCGGACTCGGAATGGTGCGAGACTTTACGAGCGGCCTCCGTGTGCCAAAAATAGGCTACGGACACAGCCGCGCCCAAAAATAAGCCCCCGAAGGTCCCGTCCCCAAGTTAGTCCACGCAAAATGCCCAAAAACGGGTGGGCTATAGCCTTGGGGAGAGGGGCACAACTCTCCCGCCGGACTCAGAATGGGGCGAGACTTTGTGAGCGCCTCCGTGTGCTGGGCCAGGCCGCGCGCACAGCCGCGCCCAAAAATAACCCCCCGAAGGTCCCGTCCCCAAGTTCGTCCGCCGCAAAAATGCCCTCAAAACGGGTGGGCTATAGCCTTGGGGGGAGGGGCTGGCAAACTACGTCCGCCGGCGGCGGAATGGTGCGAGACTTTACGAGCGACCTCCGTGTGCCAAAAATAGGCCGACAGCACAGCCGCGTCCAAAAATAAGCCCCCGAAGGTCCCATCCCCAAGTTTGTCCGCCGCAAAAATGCCCAAAAAACGGGTGGGCTATAGTCTTGGGGCAGGGGCTGGCCAACTTCGTCCGCCGGAGTCGGAATGGGGCGAGACTTTACGAGTGCCCTCCGGGTGCCATAAATTGGACACGGGCACAGCCGTGTCCAAAATAAGCCCCAAGGTCCCACCCCCAAGTTCGTCCGCCGCAAAGTCCCAAAAACGAGTGGGCTATAGCCTTGGGGAGGGGCCGCCCACTTCGGTCCGCCTGGACTCGAATGGGGCGATACTTACAGCGACCTCCGTGTTAAAAAGGCCGCGGGCACAGCCGCCAAAAATAAGCCCCCGAAGGTCCCGACCCCAAGTTCGTCCGCCGCAAAAATGCCCAAAAAACGGGTGGGCTATAACCTTGGGGGGAGAGGCCAGCCAAGTTCGTCCGCCGGACTCGGAATGGAGAGACACTTTGCGAGGGGCCTCCGTGTGGTAAAAATAGTCCGGGCACAGCTGCGCCCAAAAATAAGCCCCCAAAGGTCCTGGCCCCAAGTTCGTCCGCAAAAAATGCCTAAAAACGGGTGGGCTATAGCCTTGGGGAAAGGGGCTGGCCAACTTAGTCCGCCGGACTCGGAATGGGGCGAGACTTTAAGAGCGCCTCCGTGTACTAAAATAGGCTGCGGGCACAGCCGCGCCAAACATAAGCCCCCGAAGGTCCCGCCCCAAGTTCATCCGCCGCAAAATGCCCAAAAACGGGTGGGCTATAGCCTTGGGGGAGGGGCTGGCCAACTTCGTCCGCTCGGACTCGGAATGGGCGAGACTTGGGATCGCCTCCGTGTGCCAAAATGTGGGCCAGGCCGCGGGCACAGCCGCGCCCAAAAATAAGCCCCCGAAGGTCCCGTCCCCAAGTTCGTCCGCCGCAAAAATGCCCAAAAAACGGGTGGGCTATAGCCTTGGGGGAAGGGGCTGGCCAACTTCGTCCGCCGAACTCGGAATGGGGCGAGACTTTGCGAGCGCCCTCTGTGTGTGAGAAATAGGCCGCGGGCACAGCCGCGCCATAAACTAAGGCCCCGAAGGTCCCGTCCCCAAGTTCTTACGCCGTAAAATGCCCAAAAACGGGTGGGCTATAGCCTTGGGGGAGGGGCTGGCTACAACTGTCCGCCGGAGTCGGAATGGGGCGAGACTTTACGAGTGCCCTCCGTGTGCCAAAAATAGCCGCGGTACAGCCGTGTCCAAAATAAGCCCCCGAAGGTCCCGGCCCCAAGTTCGTCCTCCGCAAAAAGTCCTAAAACGAGTGGGCTATAGCCTTGGGAGGGGCCGCCCACTTCGTCCGCCTCGGACTCGGAATGGGGCGACACTTTGCAGCGACTCCGTGTGCCAAAAATAGGCTGCGGCATAGCTGCGCCCAAAAATAAGCCCTGAAGGTCCCGACCCCAAGTTCGTCTCGCCGCAAAATGCCCAAAAACGGGTGGGCTATAACCTTGGGGGAGAGGCTAGCCAAGTTCGTCCGCTGACTCGAATGGGGCGAGACTTTGCGAGCGCCTCCTAGTGCAAAATAGGATGCGGGCACAGCCACGCCAAAAATAAGCCCCCAAGTTCCCGCCCCCAAGTTCGGGTCCGCCGCAAAATGACCAAAACGGGTGGCTATAGCCTGGGGGAGGGGCTGGCCAACTCTGTCCGCTCGGACTCGGAATGGGGCGAGACTTTGGGATCGCCTCCGTGTGCTAGGCCGCGGGCACAGCCTCGCCCAAAAATAAGCCCCCGAAGGTCCCGTCCCCAAGTTCTTCCGCCGCAAAAATGCCCCAAAAACGGGTGGGCTATAGCCTTGGGGGGAGGGGCTGGCAAACTTCGTCCGCCGGAGTCGGAATGGGGCGAGACTTTACGAGCGACCTCCGTGTGCCAAAAATAGGCCGACAGCACAGCCGCCCAAAAATAAGCCCCGAAGGTCCCATCCCCAAGTTTGTCCGCCGTAAAATGCCCAAAAACGGGGGGGCTATCGTCTGGGGGCAGGGGCTGGCCAACTTCGTCCGCCGGAGTCGGAATGGGGCGAGACTTTACGAGTGCCCTCCGTGTGCCATAAATAGGCCACGGGCACAGCCGTGTCCAAAAATAAGCCCCCGAAGGTCCCGTCCCCAAGTTCGTCCGCCGCAAAAGTCCTAAAACGAGTGGGCTATAGCCTTGGGGGAGGGCTGCCCACTTCGTCCGCCGGACTCGGAATGGGGCGACTTTGCAGCGACCTCCGTGTGCAGGGTCGCGGCACAGCCGCGCCAAAAATAAGCCCCGAAGGTCCCGACCCCAAGTTCGTCCGCCGCAAAAATGCCCAAAAAACGGGTGGGCTATAACCTTGGGGGGAGAGGCCAGCCAAGTTCGTCCGCCGGACTCGGAATGGAGAGACACTTTGCGAGGGGCCTCCGTGTGGTAAAAATAGTCCGCGGGCACAGCTGCGCCCAAAAATAAGCCCCCAAAGGTCCCGTCCCCAAGTTCGTCCGCCGCAAAAATGCCTAAAAAACGGGTGGGCTATAGCCTTGGGGAAAGGGGCTGGCCAACTTAGTCCGCCGGACTCGGAATGGGGCGAGACTTTAAGAGCGCCCTCCGTGTACCAAAAATAGGCTGCGGGCACAGCCGCGCCCAAACATAAGCCCCCGAAGGTCCCGTCCCCAAGTTCATCCGCCGCAAAAATGCCCAAAAAACGGGTGGGCTATAGCCTTGGGGGGAGGGGCTGGCCAACTTCGTCCGCCGGACTCGGAATGGGGCGAGACTTTGGGATCGCCCTCCGTGTGCCAAAAATAGGCCGCGGGCACAGCCGCGCCCAAAAATAAGCCCCCGAAGGTCCCGCCCCAAGTTCGCCCGCAGCAAAATGCCCAAAACCGGGTGGGCTATAGCCTTGGGGAAGGGGCTGGCCAACTTCGTCCGCCGAACTCGGAATGGGGCGAGACTTTGCGAGCGCCTTTGTGTGCGAAAATAGGCCGCGGCACAGCCGCCCAAAAATAAGCCCCGAAGGTCCCGCCCCAAGTTCTTCCGCCGTAAAATGCCCAAAAACGGGTGGGCTATAGCCTTGGGGGAGGGGCTGGCCAACTCGTCCGCCGGAGTCGGAATGGGGCGAGACTTTACGAGTGCCCTCCGTGGCTGCAAATAGGCCGCGGGCACAGCCGTGTCCAAAAATAAGCCCCCGAAGGTCCCGTCCCCAAGTTCGTCCTCCGCAAAAAGTCCCAAAAAACGAGTGGGCTATAGCCTTGGGGGGAGGGGCCGGCCCACTTCGTCCGCCGGACTCGGAATGGGGCGATACTTTGCGAGCGACCTCCGTGTGCCAAAAATAGGCTGCGGGCATAGCTGCGCCCAAAAATAAGCCCCCGAAGGTCCCGACCCCAAGTTCGTCCGCCGCAAAAATGCCCAAAAAACGGGTGGGCTATAACCTTGGGGGGAGAGGCCAGCCAAGTTCGTCCGCCGGACTCGGAATGGGGCGAGACTTTGCGAGCGCCCTCCTTGTGCAAAAAATAGGATGCGGGCACAGCCACGCCCAAAAATAAGCCCCCGAAGTTCCCGTCCCCAAGTTCGTCCGCCGCAAAAATGACCAAAAAACGGGTGGGCTATAGCCTTGGGGGGAGGGGCTGGCCAACTTCCGCTGGACTCGGAATGGGGCGAGACTTTGGGATCGCCTCCGTGTGCCAAAATAGGCACAGCCGCGCCCAAAAATAAGCCCCCGAAGGTCCCGTCCCCAAGTTCGTCCGCCGCAAAAATGCCCAAAAAACGGGTGGGCTATAGCCTTGGGGGGAGGGGCTGGCCAACTTCGTCCGCCTGAGTCGGAATGGGCCGAGACTTTATGAGTGCCCTCCGTGTGCCAAAAATAGGCCGCGGGCACAGCCGTGTCCAAAAATAAGCCCCCGAAGGTCCCGTCCCCAAGTTCGTCCGCCGCAAAAATGCCCCAAAAACGAGTGGGCTATAGCCTTGGGGGGAGGGGCTGGCCAACTTCGTCCGCCGGACTCGGAATGGGGCGAGACTTTGCGAGCACCTCCGTGTGCTGTAAGGCCGGGCACAGCCGTGCCCAAAAATAAGCCCCCCAAGGTCCCGTCCCCATGTTCGTCCGCCGCAAAAATGCCCAAAAAACGGGTGGGCTATAGCCTTGGGGGGACGGGCTGGCCTACTTCGTCCGCCGGACTCGGAATGGGGCGAGACTTTGCTAGCGCCTCCGTGTGCCAAAATAGGCGTGGGCACAGCCGCGCCCAAAATAAGCCCCCGATGGTCCCGCCCCAAGTTCGTCCGCCGCAAAAAGTCCTAAAAATGAGGGGCTATAGCCTTGGGGAGGGACCGCCAACTCGTCCGCCAGACTGGAATGGGGCGAGACTTTGCAGCGACCTCCGTGGTGTCAGTAAAATAGGCCGCAGGCACAGCTGCGCCCAAAAATAAGCCCTGAACGTCCCGACCCCAAGTTCGTCCGCCGCAAAATGACCCAAAAACGGGTGGGCTATAGCCTTGGGGGGAGAGGCCAGCCAAGTTCGTCCGCCGGACTCGGAATGGAGAGAGACTTTGCGAGCGGCCTCAGTGTGTGAAAAATAGGCCGCGGGCACAGCCGCACCCAAAAATAATCCCCCGAAGGTCCCGTCCCCAAGTTCGTCCGCCGCAAAATGCCTAAAAACGGGTGGGCTATAGCCTTGGGGGACGGGCTGGCCTACTTCTGTCCGCCGGACTCGGAATGGGGCGAGACTTTGCTAGCGCCCTCCGTGTGCCAAAAATAGGGCGTGGGCACAGCCGCGCCCAAAAATGAGCCCCCGAAGGTCCCGTCCCCAAGTTCGTGCGCCGCAAAAATGCCCAAAAAACGGGTGGGCTATAGCCTTGGGGGGAGAGGCCAGCCAAGTTCGTCCGCCGGACTCGGAATGGAGAGAGACTTTGCGAGCGGCCTCAGTGTGTGAAAAATAGGCCACGGGCACAGCCGCACCCAAAAATAATCCTCGAAGGTCCTGGCGCCCAAGTTCGTCCGCCGCAAAATGCCCAAAAACGGGTGGGCTATAGCCTTGGGGGACGGGCTGGCCTACTGTCCCGCCTGGACTCGGAATGGGGCGAGACTTTGCTAGCGCCTCCGTGTGCCAAAAATAGGGCGTGGGCACAGCCGCGCCCAAAAATGAGCCCCCGAAGGTCCCGTCCCCAAGTTCGTGCGCCGCAAAAATGCCCAAAAAACGGGTGGGCTATAGCCTTGGGGGGACGGGCTGGCCTACTTCGTCCGCCGGACTCGGAATGGGGCGAGACTTTGCTAGCGCCCTCCGTGTGCCAAAAATAGGGCGCGGGCACAGCCGCGCCCAAAAATAACAGCCCGAAGTCCGGGGCGCCAAATTCGTCCAGCGGAAAAAGGCCACAAAAACAGGTGGGCTATAGCCTTGGGGGGTGGGGCTGGCCAACTTCGTCCGCCGGACTCGGAATGGCGCGAGACTTTGCGAGCGGCCTCCGTGTGCCAAAAATAGGCCGTGGGAACAGCCGCACCAAAAAATAACCGCCCGAAGGCCGGGGCGCCAAGTTCGTCCAGCGGAAAAAGGCCACAAAAACGGGTGGGCTATAGCCTTGGTGGGTGGGGCTGCCCAACTTCGTCTGCCGGACTCGGAATGGCGCGAGACTTTGCGAGCGGCGTCCGTGTGCCAAAAATAGGCCGCGGGCACAGCCGTAACCAAAAATAACAGCCCGAAGGCCGGGGCTCCACGTTCATCCGGCGGAAAAAGGCCACAAAAACGGGTGGGCATAGCCTTGGGGGGTTGCGCTGGCCCACTTCGTCCGCCGGACTCGGAATGGCGCGAGACTTTGCGAGCGGCGTCCATGTGCCAAAAATAGGCCGGGGGCACAGCCGCAACCAAAAATAACTGCCCGAAGGCCGGGGCTCCAAGTTCATCCGGCGGAAAAAGGCCACAAAAACGGGTGGGCATAGCCTAGGGGGGTTGCGCTGGCCCACTTCGTCCGCTGGACTCGGAATGGCGCGATACTTTTCGAGCGGCCTCCGTGTGCCAAAAATAGGCCGTGGGTACAGCCACGCCCAAAAATAACCACCCGAAGTCCGGGGCGCCAAATTCGTCCAGCGGAAAAAGGCCACAAAAACAGGTGGGCTATAGCCTTGGGGGGTGGGGCTGGCCAACTTCGTCCGCCGGACTCGGAATGGCGCAAGACTTTGCGAGCGGCCTCCGTGGTGCCAAAAATAGGTGGCACAGCCGCGCCAAAAATAACCCCCCGAAGGCCGGGGCGCCACGTTCGTCCAGCGGAAAAAGGCCACAAAAACGGGTGGGCTATAGCCTTGGGGGGTGGGGCTGGCCAACTTCGTCCGCCGGACTCGGAATGGCGCGAGACGTTGTGAGCGACATCCGTGTGCCAAAAATAGGCTGCGGGCACAGCCGCGCCCATAAATAACAGCCCGAAGGCTGGGGCGCCAAGTCTGGCCCCATGAAAAAGGCCACGAAAACGGGTGGGCTATAGCCTTGGGGGGGTGGGGCTGGCCAACTTCGTCTGCCGGACTCGGAATGGTGTGAGACTTTGCGAGCGGCCTCAGTGTTCCCAAAATAGGCCGCGGTCACAGCCGCGCCCAAAAATAACCGCCCGAAGGCCGGGGCGCCAAGTTCGTCCAGCGGAAAAAGGCCACAAAAACGGGTGGGTTATAGCCTTGGGGGGTGGGGCTGGCCGACTTCGTCCGCCGGACTCGGAATGGCGCGAGACTTTGTGAGCGGCCTTTGTGTGCCAAAAATAGGCTGCGGGCACAGCCACGCCCAAAAATAACCGCCCGAAGGCCGGGGCGCCATGTTCGTCCAGCGGAAAAAGGCCACAAAAACGGGTGGGCTATAGCCTTGGTGGGTGGGGCTGGCCAACTTCGTCCGCCGGACTCGGAATGGCGCGAAACTTTGCGAGCGGCGTCCGTGTGCCAAAAATAGGCCGCGGGCACAGCCGTAACTAAAAATAACAGCCCAAGGCCGGGCTCCACGCTCATCCGGCGGAAAAAGGCCACAAAACGGGTGGCCATAGCCTTGGGGGGTGGCGCTGGCCCACTTCGTCCGCTGGACTCGGAATGGCGCGAGACATTGTGAGCGACATCCGTGTGCCAAAAATAGGCTGTGGGCACAGCCGCGCCCATAAATAACAGCACGAAGGCCGGGGCGCCAAGTTAGTCCTGCGGAAAAAGGCCACAAAAACGGGTGGGCTATAGCCTTGAGGTGTGGGGCTGGCCAAGTTCGTCCGCCGGACTCGGAATGGTGTGAGACTTTGCGAGCGGCCTCTGTGTGCCAAAATAGGTCATGGGCACAGCCGCGCCCAAAAATAACCGCCCGAAGGCCAGGGCGCCAAGTTCGTCCAGCGGAAAAAGGCCACAAAAACGGGTGGGCTATAGCCTTGAGGGGTGGGGCTGGCCAAGTTCGTCCGCCGGACTCGGAATGGCGCGAGACTTTGCGAGCCACCTCCGTGTGCGGTGGGCCAGGCCATGGCACAGCCGCGCCTAAAAATAACAGCCCAAGGCCGGGCGCCATGTTCGTCCAGCGGAAAAGGCCACAAAACGGGTGGGCTATACCCTTGGGGTGGGGCTGGCCAACTTCGTCCGCCGGACTCAGAATTGCGCGAGACTTTGCGAGCGGCCTCCGTGTGTGAAAAATAGGCCGCGGCACAGCCGCAAAAAATAACCGCCCAAGGCCGGGCGCCAAGTTCGGCCCAGCGGAAAAGGCCACAAAACGGGTGGGCTATAGCCTTGGGTGGGGCTGGCCGACTGTCCGCCGAACTCGGAATGGCGCAAGACTTTGTGAGCGGCCTCCGTGTACCATAGCCTAAAATAACCGCCCAAGGCCAAGGGCGCTTCGTCTGTCCCATGGAAAAAGGCCACAAAACGGGTGGGCTATAGCCTTGGGGGTGGGGCTGGCCAACTCCGTCCCCGGACTCGGACTGGCGAGAGACTTTGCAAGCGGCCTCCGTGTGCCAAAAATAGGCCGCGGGCACAGCCGCGCCCAAAAATAACCACCCGAAGTCCGGGGCGCCAAGTTCATCCAGCGGAAAAAGGCCACAAAAACGGGTGGGCTATAGCCTTGGGGGGTGGGGCTGGCCGACTTCGTCCGCCGGACTTGGAATGGCGCGAGACTTTCCGAGCGGCCTCCGTGTACCAAAAAAAGGCCGCGGGCACAGCCGCACCAAAAAATAACTGCCCGAAGGCCGGGGCGCCAAGTTCGTCCAGCGGAAAAAGGCCACAAAAACGGGTGGGCTATAGCCTTGGGGGGTGGGGCTGGCCAACTTCGTCTGCCGGACTCGGAATGGCGCGAGACTTTGCGAGCGGCCTCCGAGTGCCAAAAATAGGCCGCGGGCACAGCCGCGCCCAAAAATAACCGCCCGAAGGCCGGGGCGCCAAGTTCGTCCGGCGGAAAAAGGCCACAAAAACGGGTGGGCTATAGCCTTGGGGGGTGGGGCTGGCCAAGTTCGTCCGCCGGACTCGGAATGGCGCGAGACTTTGCGAGCCACTTCCGTGTGCCAAAAATAGGCTACGGGCACAGCCACGCCCAAAAATAACTGCCCAAGGCCGGGCGCCATGTTCGGCCCAGCGGAAAAAGGCCACAAAAACGGGCGGGCTATACCCTTGGGGGTGGGGCTGGCCAACTTCGTCCGCCGGACTCAGAATTGCGCGAGACTTTGCGAGCAGCCTCCGTGTGCAAAAAATAGGCCGCGGGCACAGCCGTGCTAAAAAATAACCGCCCGAAGGCCGGGGCGCCAAGTTCGTCCAGCGGAAAAAGGCCACAAAAACGGGTGGGCTATAGCCTTGGGGGGTGGGGCTGGCCGACTTCGTCCGCCGGACTCGGAATGGCGCAAGACTTTGTGAGCGGCCTCCGTGTACCATAGCCCAAAAATAACCGCCCGAAGGCCGGGCTAAGTCTGCCCCATGGAAAAAGGCCACAAAAACGGTGGGCTATAGCCTTGGGGGTGGGGCTGGCCAACTTCGTCCCCGGACTCGAATGGCGCGAGACTTCGCAAGCGCCTCCGTGGTACCAAAGGCCGCGGCACAGCCGCACTAAAAATAACTGCCCAAGGCCGGGCGCCAAGTTCGCCCAGCGGAAAAGGCCACAAAAACGGGTGGGCTATAGCCTTGGTGGGTGGGGCTGGCCAACTCGTCTGCCGGACTCGGAATGGCGCGAGACTTTGCGAGCGGCCTCCGAGTGCCAAAATAGGCCGCGGGCACAGCCGCGCCCAAAATAACCGCCCGAAGGCCAGGGCGCCAAGTTCGTCCGCGGAAACAGGCCACAAAACGGGTGGGCTATAGCCTTGGGGGTGGGGCTGGCCAAGTTCGTCCCGCCTGGACTCGGAATGGCGCGAGACTTTGCGAGCCACTCCGTGGTGCCAAAAATAGGCTACGGGCACAGCCACGCCAAAAATAACCGCCCAAGGCCGGGCGCCATGTTCGGCCCAGCGGAAAAAGGCCACAAAACGGGTGGGCTATACCCTTGGGGTGGGGCTGACAACTTCGTCCGGACTCAGAATTGCGCGAGACTTTGCGAGCGGTCTCCGTGGTGCGAAAAATAGGCCGGGCACAGCCGCAGAAAAAATAACTGCCCAAGGCCGGGCGCCAAGTTCGGCCCAGCGGAAAAAGGCCACAAAAACGGGTGGGCTATAGCCTTGGGGGTGGGGCTGGCCGACTTCGTCCCCCGGACTCGAATGGCGCGAGACTTCGCAAGCGGCCTCCGTACTAAAAAAGGCCGCGGCACAGCCGCAAGACTAAAAATAACTGCCCGAAGGCCGGGCGCCAAGTCGTGGCCCAGCGGAAAAAGGCCACAAAACGGGTGGGCTATAGCCTTGTGGGTGGGGCTGGCCAACTCTGCCTGCCGGACTCGGAATGGCGCGAGACTTTGCGAGCGGCCTCCGAGTGCCAAAATAGGCCGCGGGCACAGCCGCACCAAAAATAACCGCCCAAGGCCGGGCGCTCCAAGTCTGCCCCATGGAAAAAGGCCACAAAACGGGTGGGCTATAGCCTTGGGGGTGGGGCTGGCCAACTGTCCCCCGGACTCGAATGGCGCGAGACTTTGCAAGCGCCTCCGTGCTGTGGTAGGCCGCGGCACAGCCGCGCCCAAAAATAACCACCCGAAGTCCGGGGCGCCAAGTTCATCCAGCGGAAAAAGGCCACAAAAACGGGTGGGCTATAGCCTTGGGGGGAGGGGCTGGCCCACTTCGTCCGCCGGACTCGGAATGGGGCGAGCCTTTACGAGCGCCCTCCGTGTGCCAAAAACAGGCCGCGGGCACAGCCGCACTTAAAAATAAGTCCCCGACGGTCCCGTCCCCAAGTTCGTCCGCCGCAAAAATGCCCAAAAAACGGGTGGGCTATAGCCTTTGGGGGATGGGCTGGCCGACTTCGTCCGCCGGACTCGGAATGGGACGAGACTTTGCGAGCGCCCTCCGTGTGCCAATAATAGGCCGTGGGCACAGCCGCGCCCAAAAATAAGCCCCCGAAGGTGCCGTCCCCAAGTTCGTCCGCCGCAAAAATGAGTAGAAAACGGGTGGCCTACAGCCTTGGGGGGAGGGGCTGGCCAACTTCGTCCGCCGGACTCGGAATGGGGCGAGCCTTTGCGTTCGCCCTCCGTGTGCCAAAAATAGGCCACGTGCACAGACGCGCCCAAAAATAAGTCCCCGAAGGTCCCGTCCCCAAGTTCGTCCGCCGCAAAAATGCCCAAAAATCGGGTGGGCTATAGCCTTGGGGGGAGGGGCTGGCCAACTTCGTCCGCCGGACTCAGAATGGGGCGAGACTTTGCGAGCGCCCTCCGTGTGCACACAATAGGCCGCGGGCACAGCCGCGCCCAAAAATAAGCCCCCGAAGGTCCCGTCCCCAAGTTCGTCCGCAGCAAAAATGCCCAAAAAACGGGTGGGCTATAGCCTTGGGGGGAGGGGCTGGCCAACTTCGTCCGCCGGACTTGGAATGGCGCGAGACTTTCCAAGTGGCCTCCGTGTACCAAAAAAAGGCCGCGGGCACAGCCGCACCATAAAATAATCACGCCGAAGGCCGGGCGCCAAGTCTCCCAGCGAAAAAGGCCACAAAACGGGTGGGCTATAGCCTTGGTGGGTGGGGCTGGCCAACTTCGCCTGCCGGACTCGGAATGGCGCGAGACTTTGCGAGCGCCTCCGTGTGCTGGGAAAATAGGTCAGGGGCACAGCCGCGCCCAAAAATAACCGCCCAAAGGCCGGGGCGCCAAGTTCGTCCAGCGGAAAAAGGCCACAAAAACGGGTGGGCTATAGCCTTGGGGGGTGGGGCTGGCCCACTTCGTCCGCCGGACCCGGAACGGCGCGAGACTTTGCGAGCGGCCTCGGTGTGCCAAAAATAGGCGGCGGGCACAGCCGCGCCCATAAATAACAGCCCGAAGGCCGGGGCGCCAAGTTCGTCCAGCGGAAAAAGGCCACAAAAACGGGTGGGCTATAGCCTTGGGGGGTGGGACTGGCCCACTTCGTCCGCCGGACTCGGAATGGCGCGAGACTTTGCGAGCGGCCTCCATGTGCCAAAAATAGGCCGCGGGCACAGCCGCGCCCAAAAATAACCGCCCGAAGCCTGGGCCGCCAAGTTCGTCCAGCGGAAAAAGGCCACAAAAACGGGTGGGCTATAGCCTTGTGGGGTGGGGCGGGCCGACTTCGTCCGCCGGACACGGAATCGCGGGAGACTTTGCGAGCGGCCTCCGTGTTCCAAAAATAGGCCACGGGCACAGCCGCGCCCAAAATAACCGCCCAAGGCCGGGCGCCAAGTTCGGGCCCAGCGGAAAAAGGCGACAAAAACGGGTGGGCTATAGCCTTGGGGGGAGGGGCTGGCCAACTTTGTCCGCCGGACTCGGAATGGGGCGAGACTTTGCGAGCGCCCTCCGTGTGCAAGAAATAGGCCGTGGGTACAGCCGCGCCCAAAAATAAGCCCCCGAAGGTCTCGACCCCAAGTTCGTCCGCCGCAAAAATGCCCAAAAAACGGGTGGGCTATAGCCTTGGGGGGAGGGGCTGGCCAACTTCGTCCGCCGGACTCGGAATGGGGCGAGCCTTTGCGAGCGCCCTCCGTGTGCCAAAAACAGGCCGCGGGCACAGCCGCACTTAAAAATAAGTCCCCGACGGTCCCCTCCCCAAGTTCGTCCGCCGCAAAAATGCCCAAAAAACGGGTGGGCTATAGCCTTTGGGGGATGGGCTGGCCGACTTCGTCCGCCGGACTCGGAATGGGACGAGACTTTGCGAGCGCCCTCCGTGTGCCAATAATAGGCCGCGGGCACGGCCGCACCCAAAAATAAGCCCCCGAAGGTGCCGTCCCCAAGTTCGTCCGCCGCAAAAATGAGCAGAAAACGGGTGGCCTACAGCCTTGGGGGGAGGGGCTGGCCAACTTCGTCCGCCGGACTCGGAATGGGGCGAGCCTTTGCGATCGCCTCCGTGCCAAAATAGGCCACGTGCACAGACGCGCCCAAAAATAAGCCCCCGAAGGTCCCGTCCCCAAGTTCGTCCGCCGCAAAAATGCCCAAAAATCGGGTGGGCTATAGCCTTGGGGGGAGGGGCTGGCCAACTTCGTCCGCCGGACTCAAAATGGGGCGAGACTTTGCGAGCGCCCTCCGTGTGCCAAAAATAGGCCGCGGGCACAGCCGCGCCCAAAAATAAGCCCCCGAAGGTCCCGTCCCCAAGTTCGTCCGCAGCAAAATAGCCCAAAAAGCGGGTGGTCTATAGCCTTGGGGGGAGGGGCTGGCCAACATCGTCCGCCTGACACGGAATGGGACAAGCCTTGCGAGCGCCTCCGTGCTGTAAAATAGGCCATGGGCACAGCCGCACTTAAAAATAAGCCCCGAAGGTCCCGCCCCCAAGTTCGCCCGCCGCAAAATGCCCAAAAACGGGTGGCCTATAGCCTTGGGGGAGGGGCTGGCTCCACTGTCCGCCTCGGACGCGGAATGGGGCGAGACTTTGCGAGCACCTCCGTGTGACAAAATAGGCCGCGGGCAGAGCCGCACTCAAAAATAAGCCCCGAAGGTCCCGGGCCCCAAGTTCGTCCGCCGTAAAATGCCCAAAAACGGGTGGGCTATAGCCTTGGGGGTCGGGGCTTGACAACTTCGTCCGCCGGACTCGGAATGGGACGAGACTTTGCGAGCGCCCTCCGTGTGCCAAAAATAGGGCGTGGGCACAGCCGCGCCCAAAAATAAGCCCCCGAAGGTGCCGTCCCCAAGTTCGTCCGCCGCAAAAATGAGCAGAAAACGGGTGGCCTACAGCCTTGGGGGGAGGGGCTGGCCAACTTCGTCCGCCGGACTTAGAATGGGGCGAGACTATGCGAGCGCCCTCCGTGTGCCAAAAATAGGCCACGTGCACAGACGCGCCAAAAATAAGTCCTCGAAGGTCCCGCCCCAAGTTCGTCCGCCGCAAAATGCCTAAAATCGGGTGGGCTATAGCCTTGGGGGAGGGGCTTGGCCAACTTCTGTCCGCCGGACTCAGAATGGGGCGAGACTTTGCAGCGCCTCCGTGTGCTGTAAAATAGGCCGCGGGCACAGCCGCGCCCAAAAATAAGCCCCCGAAGGTCCCGTCCCCAAGTTCGTCCGCAGCAAAAATGCCCAACAAACGGGTGGGCTATAGCCTTGGGGGGAGGGGCTGGCCAACTTCGTCCGCCGGACTCGGAATGGGACGAGCCTTTGCGAGCGCCCTCCGTGTGCCAAAAACAGGCCACGGGCACAGCCGCACTTAAAAATAAGCCCCCGAAGGTCCCGTCCCCAAGTTCGTCCGCCGCAAAAATGCCCAACAAACGGGTGGGCTATAGCCTTGGGGGGAGGGGCTGGCCCACTTCGTCCGCCGGACGCGGAATGGGGCGAGACTTTGCGAGCACCCTCCGTGTGACAAAAATAGGCCGCGGGCAGAGCCGCACTCAAAAATAAGCCCCCGAAGGTCCCGTCCCCAAGTTCGTCCGCCGTAAAAATGCCCAAAAAACGGGTGGGCTATAGCCTTGGGGGGAGGGGCTGGACAAGTTCGTCCGCCGGACTCGGAATGGGACGAGACTTCGAGCGCCTCCGTGTGCTGCAAAATAGGTCAGGCACCGCTGCGCCCAAAAATTAGCCCCCGAAGTTCCCGTCCCCAAGTTCGTCCGCAGAAAAAATGCCCAAAAAACGGGTGGGCTATAGCCTTGGGGGGAGGGGCTGGCCAACTTCGTCCGCCGGACTCGGAATGGGGCGAGACTCTGCGAGCAGCCTCCGTCTGCCAAAAATAGGCCGTGGGCACAGCCGCGCCCAAAAATAAGCCCCCGAAGGTGCCGTCCCCAAGTTCATCCGCCGCAAAAATGCCCAGAAAACGGGTGGCCTATAGCCTTGGGGGGAGGGGATGGCCAACTTCGTCCGCCGGACTCGAAATGGGACGAGCCTTTGCGAGCACCCTCCATGTGCCAAAACTAGGCTGTGGACACAGCCGCGCCCAAAAATAATCCCCCGAAGGTCCGGTCCCCAAGTTCGTCCGCCGCAAAAATGCCCAAAAAACGGGTGGGCTATAGCCTTGGGGGGAGGGGCTGGCCAACTTCGTCCGCCGGACTCGGAATGGGGCCAGACTTTGCGAGCGCTCCGTGACAAAATAGGCCGGGCACAGCCGCACCCAAAAATAAGCCCCGAAGGTCCCATCCCCAAGTTCGTCCGCCGTAAAATGCCCAAAAACGGGTGGGCTATAGCCTTGGGGGAGGGGACAAGTTCTGTCCGGGACTTCGAATGGGACGAGACTTGCAGCGCCTCCGTGCAAAAATAGGCCGGGCACAGCCTCGCCCAAAAATAAGCCCCGAAGGTCCCGTCCCCAAGTTCGGTCCCGCCGCAAAATGCCCAAAACGGGTGGGCTATAGCCTTGGGGGAGGCTGGCCAACTCGTCCGCCGGACTCGGAATGGGCCGAGCCTTGCAGCGCCTCCGTGTGCCAAAACAGGCCACGGGCACAGCCGCATTTAAAAATAAGCCCCGAAGGTCCTGCCCCCAAGTTCGTCCGCCGCAAAATGCCCAAAAACGGGTGGGCTATAGCCTTGGGGAGGGGCTGGCCAACTCTGTCCGCCGGACTCGGGAATGGGGCGAGACTTTGCAGCGCCTCCGTGTGACAAAATAGGCCGCGGCACAGCCGCACCCAAAAATAAGCCCTCCGAAGGTCCTGGCCCTCAAGATCACAGTCTCGCCGTAAAATGCCCAAAAACGGGTGGGCTATAGCCTTGGGGGAGGGGCTGGACAAGTCTCGTCCGCCGGACTCGGAATGGGACGAGACTTTGCGAACGCCTCCGTGTGCTGGGGGGCCAATAGGCTGCGTGGCACAGCTGCGCCCAAAATAAGCCCCGAAGTTCCCGCCCCCAAGTTCGTCTGCAGAAAAATGCCCAAAAACGGGTGGCTATAGCCTTGGGGGAGGGGCTGGCTGCCCGCCGGACTCGGAATGGGTCGAGACTTTTGCGAGCAGCCTCCGTCTGCTGTGACAAAATAGGCCGGGCACAGCCGCCCAAAATAAGCCCCAAGGTGCCGCCCCAAGTTCGTCCGCCGCAAAATGCCTGTAAAAACGGTGGCCTATAGCCTTGGGGGAGGGATGGCTAATCTCGTCCGCTCGGACTCGTAATGGGACGAGCCTTTGCGAGCGCCTCCGTGTGCTGGGGTCAAACTAGGCTGTGGGCACTGCCGCGCCCAAAAATAAGCCCCCGAAGGTCCAGTCCCCAAGTTCGTCCGCCGCAAAAATGCCCAAAAAACTGGTGGGCTATAGCCTTGGGGGGAGGGGCTGGCCAACTTCGTCCGCCGGACTCGGAATGGGGTGAGACTTTGCGAGCGCCCTCCGTGTGACAAAAATAGGCCGCGGGCACAGCCGCACCCAAAAATAAGCCCCGAAGGTCCCGTCCCCAAGTTCGTCCGCCGTGAAATGCCCAAAAACGGGTGGGCTATAGCCTTGGGGGAGGGGCTGGACAAGTTCGTCCGGACTCGGAATGGGACGAGACTTATGAGCGCCTCAGTGTGCCAAAATAGGCCTCGGTCACAGCTGCACCCAAAATAAGCCCCGAAGTTCCCGTCCCAAGTTCGCCCGCAGAAAAATGCCCAAAAACGGTGGCCTATAGCCTTGGGGGAGGGGCTGGCCAAGTTCGGGTCCGCCTGGACTCGGAATGGGGCGAGACTTTGCAGCAGCCTCCATCTGCCAAAAATAGCCGTGGGCACAGCCGCCCCAAAAATAAGCCCCCAAGGTCCCGCCCCCAAGTTCGGTCTCGCAAAATGCCCAAAACGGGTGGGATATAGCCTTGGGGGGTGGGGTTGGCCAACTTCTTCCGCCGGACTCGGAATGGGGCGAGACTTTGCGAGCGCCTCCGTGGTGACAAAATAGGCCGCTGGCACAGCAGCACCCAAAAATAATCCACCGAAGGTCCTGGGCGTCTCAAGATCGTCCGCCGTAAAATGCCCAAAAACGGGTGGGCTATAGCCTTGGGGGAGGGGTTGGCCAACTTCGTCCGGGCCGGACTCCGAATGGGGCGACTTTGCGAGCGCCCTCCGTGTGTCAAAAATAGGCCGCGGGAATAGCTGCACCCAAAAATAAGCCCCCGAAGGTCCCGTCCCCAAGTTCGTCCGCCGCAAAAATGCCCAAAAAACGGGTGGGCTATAGCCTTGGGGGGAGGGGCTGGCCAACTTCGTCCGCCGGACTCGGAATGGGGCGAGACTTACAGCCCTCCGTGTGTCAAAATAGGCTGCTGGGAATAGCTGCACCCAAAAATAAGCCCCGAAGGTCCCGCCCCAAGTTCGTCCGCCGCAAAATGCCCAAAAACGGGTGGGCTATAGCCTTGGGGGGAGGGGCTGGCCCACTTCGTCCGCCGGACTCGGAATGGGGCAAGACTTTGCGAGCGCCCTCCGTGTGTCAAAAATAGGCCACGGGAACAGCCGCGTCCAAAAATAAGCACCCGAAGGTCCCCACCCCAAGTTCGTCCGCCGCAAAAATGCCCAAAACGGGTGGGTTATAACCTTGGGGGAGGGCTGGCCAACTTCGTCCGCCTCGGACTCCGAATGGGGTGAGCCTTTACGAACGCCCTCCGTCTGCCAAAAATAGGCTTTGGGCACAGCCGCACCCAAAAATAAGCCCCCGAAGGTCCCGTCGCCAAGTTCGTCCGCCGCAAAAATGCCCAAAAAACGGGTGGGCTATAGCCTTGGGGGGAGGTGCTGGCCAACTTCGTTCGCCGGACTCGGAATGGGGCGAGACTTGGCGAGCGCCCTCCGTGTGTCAAAAATAGGCCGCGGGCACAGCTGCACCCAAAAATAAGCCCCCGAAGGTCCCGTCCTCAAGATCGCCCGCAGAAAAAATGCCCAAAAAACGGGTGGCCTATAGCCTTGGGGGAGTGGGCTGGCTGTCTCGTCCGCCGGACTCGGAATGGGGCGAGACTTTGCGAGCAGCCTCCATCTGCCAAAATAGGCCGGGGCACAGCCGCGCCCAAAAATAAGCCCCGAAGGTCCCTGGCCCCAAGTTCGTCCGCCGCAAAATGCCCAAAACGGGTGGGGCTATAGCCTTGGGGGAGGGGGGCCAACTTCGTCCCGCTCGGACTCGGAATGGGGCGAGACTTTGCGAGCGCCTCCGTGTGACAAAATAGGCCGCGGGCACAGCCGTACCCAAAAATAAGCCCCAAGGTCCCGTCCCTCAAGATCGTCCGCCAAAATGCCCAAAAACGGTGGGCTATAGCCTTGGGGGAGGGGCTGGCCAACTCTTGTCCGCCGGACTCGAATGGGGCGAGACTTTGCGAGCGCCTCCGTGTGTCAAAAATAGGCCGCGGAATAGCTGCACCCAAAAATAAGCCCCCGAAGGTCCCGCCCCCAAGTTCGCCGCCGCAAAATGCCCAAAAACGGGTGGGCTATAGCCTTGGGGAGGCTGGCCCACTTTCCGCCGGACTCGGAATGGGGCAAGACTTTGCGAGCGCTCCGTGTCAAAATAGGCCACGGGAACAGCTGGCCCAAAATAAGCACCCGAAGGTCCCCACCCCAAGTTCGTCCGCCGCAAAATGCCCAAAAACGGGTGGGTTATAACCTTGGGGAGGGGCTGGCCAACTTCGTCCGCCGGACTCCTGAATGGGGTGAGCCTTACGAACGCCTCCGTCTGCCAAAATAGGCTTTGGGCACAGCCGCACCCAAAATAAGCCCCAAGGTCCCTGCCGCCAAGTTCGTCCGCCGCAAAATGCCCAAAAACGGGTGGGCTATAGCCTTGGGAGGTGCTGGCCAACTTCTGCTCGCCGACTCGGAATGGGGCGAGACTTGGCGAGCGCCTCCGTGTGTCAAAATAGGCCGGCACAGCTGCACCCAAAAATAAGCCCCGAAGGTCCCGCCCCCAAGTTCGTCCGCGCAAAATGCCCAAAACGGTGGGCTATAGCCTTGGGGGAGGGGCTGGCCCACTCTGTCCGCCTGGACTCGGAATGGGGTGAAACTTTACGAGCGCCTCCGTGTGCCGGAAGGCCAGCCGCGGGCACAGCCGTGATCCAAAAATAAGCCCCCGAAGGTCCCGGCCCCAAGTTCGGGTCCCGCCGCAAAAAATGCCCAAAACTGGTGGCTATAGCCTTGGGGGAGGGGGCTGGCCAACTTCGTCCGGCCGGACTCGGAATGGGGCGAGACTTTGCAGCGCCTCCGTGTGCCAAAATACGCTACGGGCACAGCCGCGCCTAAAAACAAGCCCCCGAAGGTCCCGCCCCAAGTCTGGCCCGCCCCTAAAATGCCTAAAAACGTGTGGGCTATAGCCTTGGGGGAGGGGCTGGCCCATTTCGCCCGCCGGACTGGGAATGGGAGATTTTGCGAGCGGCCTCCGTGGTGCCAGGCTGCGGGACAGCCGCGCCAAAAATAAGCCCTCGAAGGTCCTGCCCCAAGTTCGTCCGCCGCAAAATGCCTAAAACAGGTGGCTATAGCCTTGGGGGAGGGGTCCGACTTCGTCCGCCGGACTCGGAATGGGGCGAGACTTTGCGAGCGGCCTCCTTGTGTCAAAAATAGGCCGCGGGCACAGCCGCGTCCAAAAATAAGCCCCCGAACGTCCCGTCCCCAAGTTCGTCCGCCGCAAAAATGGCCAAAAAACGGGTGGGCTATAGCCTTGGGCGGAGGGGCTGTCCCACTTCGTCCGCCAGACTCGAAAAGGGGCGAGACTTTGCGAGCGCCCTCCGTGTGCAAAAAATAGGCCGCGGGCACAGCCGCGCCCAAAAATTAGCCCCCGAAGGTCCCCACCCCAAGTTCGTCCGCCGCAAAAATGCACAAAAAACGGGTGGGCTATAGCCTTGGGGGGAGGGGCTGGCCCACTTCGTCCGCCGGACTCGGAATGGGACGAGAATTTGCGAGCGCCCTCCGTGTGCCAGAAATAGGCTGCGAGGACAGCCGAATCCAAAAATAAGCCCCCGAAGGACCCGTCCCCAAGTTCATCCGCCGCAAAAATACCCAAAAAACGGGTGGGCTATAGCCTTGGGGAGGGGCTTGGCTTACTGTCCGCCGGACTC
The DNA here is from genome assembly GCA_030449895.1 of Citrus mangshanensis. Classification (NCBI taxonomy): domain Eukaryota; kingdom Viridiplantae; phylum Streptophyta; class Magnoliopsida; order Sapindales; family Rutaceae; genus Citrus; species Citrus mangshanensis. The sequence continues at coordinate 156,652 of JASUUJ010000359.1, forward strand.
GGAATGGGGCGAGACTTTGTGAGTGCCCTCCGTGTGACAAAAATTCGCCGCGGGCACAGCCGCACCCAAAAATAAGCCCCCGAAGGTCCCGTCCCCAAGTTCATCCGCCGCAAAAATGCGCAAAAAACGGGTAGGCTATAGCCTTGGGGGGAGGGGCTGGCCGACTTCGTCCGCCGGACTCGGAATGGGGCGAGACTTTGCGAGAGGCCTCCTTGTGCCAAAAGCGGCCGGGGGCACTGCCGCGCCCAAAAATAAACCCCCGAAGGTCCCGTCCCCAAGTTCGTCCGCCGCAAAAATGCCCAAAAAACGGGTGGGCTATAGCCTTGGGGAGGGGCTGGCCCACTCATCCGCCGACTGGAATGGGGCGAGAATTTGCGAGCGCCCTCTGTGTGCCAAAAATAGGCCGCGGGCACAGCCGCGCCCAGAAATAAACCCCCGAAGGTCCCGTCCCCAAGTTCGTCCGCCGCAAAAATGCCCAAAAAACAGGTGGGCTATAGCCTTGGGGGGAGGGGCTGGCCGACTTCGTCCGCCGGACTCGGAATGGGGCGAGACTTTGCGAGCGGCCTCCTTGTACCAAAAGAGGCCGGGCGCACCGCCGCGCCCAAAAATAAGCCCCCGAAGGTCCCGTCCCCAAGTTCGTCCGCCGCAAAAATGCCCAAACAATGGGTGGGCTATAGCCTTGGGGGGAGGGGCTGGCCCACTTCGTCCGCCGGACTCGGAATGGGGCAAGAATTTGCGAGCACCCTCCGTGTGCCAAAAATAGGCTACGGGCACAGCCGCGCCCAAAAATAAGCCCCCGAAGGTCCCGTCCCCAAGTTCGTCCGCCGCAAAAATGCCCAAAAAACGGGTGGGCTATAGCCTTGGGGGGAGGGGCTGGCCCACTTCGTCCGCCGGACTCGGAATGGGGCGAGACTTTGCGAGCGCCCTCCGTGTACCAAAAATAGGCCGCGGGAACAGCCGCGCCCAAAAATAAGCCGCCGAAGGTCCCGTCCCAAAGTTCGTCCGCCTCAAAAATGCGTAAAAAACGGGTGGGCTATAGCCCTGGGGGGAGGGGCTTGCCAACTTCGTCCGCCGGACTCGGAATGGGACGCGACTTTGTGAGCGCCCTCCATGTACTAAAAATAGGCCGCGGGCACAGCCGCACCCAAAAATAAGCCCCCGAAGGTCCCGTCCCCAAGTTCGTCCACCTCAAAAATGCCCAAAAAACGGGTGGGCTATAGCCTTGGGGGGAGGGGCTGGCCCACTTCCTCCGCCGGACTCGGAATGGGGCGAGACTTTGCGAGCGCCCTCCGTGTTCCAAAAATAGGCCGCGGGCACAGCCGCCCCCAAAAATAAGCCCCCGAAGGGCCCGTTCCCAAGTTCGTCCGCCGCAAAAATGCCCAAAAAATGGGTGGGCTATAACCTTGGGGGGAGGGGCTTGCAACTGTCCGCCGGACTCGGAATGGGGCGAGACTTTGCGAGCGCTCCGTGTGCTGGGAAAAATAGCTGGACACAGGCGCACCCAAAAATAAGCCCCCGAAGGTCCTGGCCCCAAGTTCGTCCGCCGTAAAATGCCCAAAAACGGGTGGGCTATAGCCTTGGGGGAGGGGGCAGGCACACTTCTGTCCGCCAGACTCGGAATGGGGCGAGACCTTGCGAGCGCCTCCGTGGTGCCAAAAAATTCTAGCCGCAGGCACAGCCACGCCCAAAAATAAGCCCCCGAAGGTCCCGTCCCCAAGTTCGTCCGCCGCAAAAATGCCAAAAAAACGGGTGGGCTATAGCCTTGGGGGGAGGGGCTGGCCAACTTCGTCCGCCGGACTCGGAATGGGCCGAGACTTTGTGAGTGCCCTCCGTGTGCCAAAAATAGGCCGCAGGCACAGCCGCGCCCAAAAATAAGCCCCCGAAGGTCCCGTCCCCAAGTTCGTCCGCGCAAAAATGTCCAAAAAACTGGTGGGCTATAGCCTTGGGGGGAGGGGCTGGCCAACTTCGTCCGCCGGACTCGGAATGGGACGAGACTTTGCGAACGCCCTCCGTGTGCCAAAAATAGGCCGCGGACACAGCCGCGCCCAAAAATAAGCCCCCGAAGGTCCCGTCCCCAAGTTCGCCCGCCGCAAAAATGCCCAAAAAACGGGTGGGCTATAGCCTTGGGGGGAGGGGCTGGCCAACTTCGTCCGCCGGACTCGGAATGGGGCGAGACTTGCAGCGCCTCCCTATACCAAAACAGGCCGCGGCCACAGCCGCGTCCAAAAATAAGCCCCTGCAGGTCCGGTCCCCTAGTTCGTCCGCCGCAAAAATGCCCAAAAAGTGGGTGGGCTGTAGCCTTGGGGGGAGGGGTTGGCCAACTTCGTCCGCCGGACTCGGAATGGGGTGTGACTTTATGCAGCGCCTCCGTGTGCTAAAATGGCCAGGCCGCGGGCACAGCCGCGCCCAAAATTAAGCCCAAGGTCCTGCACTCCAAGTTCGTCCGCCGCAAAATGCCCCAAAACGGGTGGGCTATAGCCTTGGGTGGAGGGGCTGGCCAACTCTGTCCGCTGGACTCGGAATGGGGCGAGACTTTACGAGCACCCTCCGTGGTGCTAAAGGGGGCACAGCCGCACCAAAAATAAACCTCCCGAAGGTCCCGCCCCCCAAGTTCGTCCGCTGCAAAAATGCCCAAAAACGGGTGGGCTATAGCCTTGGGGGAGGGGCTGGCCCACTCCTCCGCTCGACTCGGAATGGGGCGAGACTTTGCGAGCGCCTCCATGTTCCAAAAATAGGCCGGGCACAGCCGCGCCCAAAAATAAGCCCCCGAAGGTCCCGGGCCTCAAGTTCGGTCCGCCGCAAAATGCCAAAAACGGGTGGGCTATAGCCTTGGGGGGAGAGGCTGGCCCACTTCGTCCGCCGGACTAAGAATGGGTCGAGACTTTGCGAGCTCCCTCCGTGTGACAAAAATAGGCCGCGGGCACAGCCGCGCCCAAAAATAAGCCCCCAAAGGTCCCGTCCCCAAGTTCGTCCGCCGCAAAAAAGTCCAAACAACGGGTGGGCTATAGCCTTGGGGGGCGGGGCTGGACAACTTCGTCCGCCGGACTCGGAATGGGGCGAGACTTTTCGAACGGCCTCCGTGTGCCAAAAATAGGCCATGGGCACAGCCGCACCATAAAATAAGCCCCCGAAGGTCCCGTCCCCAAGTTCGTCCGCCGCAAAAATGCCCAAAAAACGGGTGGGCTATAGCCTTGGGGGGAGGGGCTGGCCAACTTCGTCCGCCGGACTCGGAATGGGTCGAGACTTTGCGAGCACCCTCCGTGCTGCCAAAAGTAGGCAGGTGGGCACAGCCGCGCCATAAAATAAGCCCTGAAGGTCCCGCTCCCAAGTTCGTCCGCCGCAAAATGCTAAAAACGGGTGGCCTATAGCCTTGGGGAGAGGGGCTGGCCAACTTCGTCCGCTCGGACTCGGAATGGGGCGAGACTTTGCGAGCGCCCCTCCGTGCCAAAAAAAATAGGCCGCGGGCACAGGCGCGCCCAAAATAAGCCCCGAAGGTCCCGCCCCCAAGTTCGGGCCCGCCGTAAAATGCCCAAAAACGGGTGGGCTATAGCCTTGGGGGAGGGGCTGGCCAACTTCGTGACGCCAGACTCGGAATGGGCGAGACTTTGCGAGCGTCTCCGTGTGTAAAACTAGGCCGCAGGCACAGCCGCGCCCAAAAATAAGCCCCGAAGGTCCCGCTCCCCAAGTTCGTCCGCCTGCAAAATGCCCAAAACGGGTGGATAGGCCTTGGGGGAGGGGCTGGCCAACTTCATCCGCCGGCTGAATGGGCTGAGAGTTTATGAGCGCTCCATGTGCCAAAATAGGATGTGCGACAGCCGCGCCCAAAATAAGCCCCCGAAGGTCCCGTCCCCAAGTTCGTCCACGCAAAATGCCCAAAATGGGTGGGCTATAGCCTTGGGGGAGGGGGCTGGCCAACCTGTCCGCCGGACTCGGAATGGGCCGAGAGTTTGCGAGCGCTCCATGTGCCAAAATAGGATGCGGCGACAGCCGCGCCAAAAATAAGCCCCGAATGTCCTGGCCCCCAAGTTCGTCCGCCGCAAAAATGCCCAAAAACGGGTGGGCTATAGCCTTGGGAGAGGCTGGCCAACTTCGTCCGGGCCGGAGCTGGAATGGGGCGAGACTTTGTGAACGCCTCCGTGTGCTGTAACAGGCCGCGGCACAGCCGCCAAAAATAAGCCCCCGACGGTCCCGGTCCCCCAAGTTCCGGCCCGCCGCAAAAATGCCAAAAACGGGTGGGCTATAGCCTTGGGGGAGGGGCTGGCCAACTCGGTCCGCTCGGACTCGGAATGCGGCCAGACTTTGCGAGCGCCCTCCCTGTGCCAAAACAGGCCATGGCACAGCCGCGCCCAAAAATAAGCCCTGCCGGTCCCGTCCCCAAGTTCGGTCCGCGCAAAATGCCTAAAAGTGGGTGGGCTGTAGCCTTGGGGGAGGGGCTGGCCAACTTCTGTCCGCCGGACTCGGAATGGGGCGAGACTTTACAGCGCCTCCGTACAAAATGGGGTGGTTAGGCCGCAGGCACAGCCGCGCCCAAAAATAAGCCCCGAAGGTCCCGCTCCCAAGTTCGTCCGCCCGCAAAATGCCAAAAACGGGTGGCCTATAGCCTTGGGGGAGGGGCTGGCCAACTCTCGTCCGCTCGACTCGGAATGGGGCGAGACTTTGCGCAGCGCTCCGTGTGCTGTGGGCCAGGCCGCGGCACAGCCGCGCCCAAAAATAAGCCTCCTTAAGGTCCCGGGCCCCAAGTTCGGTCCGCTCGCAAAATGCCTCAAAACGGGTGGGCTATAGCCTTGGGGGAGGGGCTTGCCTACTGGTCCTGGACTCGAATGGGGCGAGACTTTGCGAGCGCCTCCGTGTAAAAGCCAAAATAGGTCAGCGAGCACAGCCAAACCCAAAAATAAGACCCCGAAGGACCCGCCCCCAAGTTCGTCCGCCTCGCAAAATACCCAAAAACGGGTGGGCTATAGCCTTGGGGGAGGGGTTGGCCAACTTCTGGCCGCTGGACTCGGAATGGGCGAGACTTTGCGAGCGCCCGTGAGCCACAAAATAGGCCGCGGGCACAGCCGCGCCAAAATAAGCCCCCGAAGGTCCTGGCCCCCAAGTTCGTCCACGCCGCAAAATGCCCAAAAACGGGTGGGCTATAGCCTTGGGGGAGAGGCTGGCCGACTGGGCCCACCTAAAATGCCCAAAAACGGGTGGGCTATAGCCTTGGGGAGGGGCTGGCCAACTTCGTCCGCAAGATTCGGAATGGGGCGAGACTCTTGCAAGCGCTCCGTGTGCCAAAATAGCTCATGGCACAGCCGTCTCAAAATAAGCCCCGAACGTCCCCCCGAAGTTCATCCGCCGCAAAATGCCCAAAAACGGGTGGGCTATAGCCTTGGGGAGGGGTTGGCCGACTTCGTCCGCCGGACTCCGGAATGGCGCGAGACTTTGCGAGCGGCCTCCTGTGCCAAAGAGGCCGCTGGGCACCGCGCGCCAAAATAAGCCCCCGAAGGTCCCGGCCCCAAGTTCGTCCTCCGCCGCAAAATGCCCAAAAACGGGTGGGCTATAGCCTTGGGGGAGGGGCTGGCCCACTGTCCGCCGGACTCGGAATGGGGCGAGAATTTGCGAGCGCCTCCGTGGTGCCAAAATAGGCCGCGAGCACAGCCGAACCTGGCCAATAAGCCCCCAAGGCGACCCGTCCCCAAGTTCGTCTGCCGCAAAATACCCAAAAACGGGTGGGCTATAGCCTTGGGGAGTGGGCTGGCCAACTTCGTCCGGCTGGACTCGGAATGGGGCGAGACTTTGCAGTGCCTCCGTCTGACAAAAAGAGGCTGGCGCAGCCGTGCCCAAAAATAAGCCCCGAAGCTGTCCCGCTCCCCAAGTTCATCCGCCGCAAAATGCCCAAATAACGGTGGCTATAGCCTTGGGGGAGGGGTTGGCCGACTTCGTCCGCCGACTCGGAATGGGGCGAGATTTGCGAGCGCCTCCTGTGCCAAAAGAGGCTGAGGGACACTGCCGCGCCCAAAAATAAGCCCCTGAAGGTCCCGTCCCCAAGTTCGTCCGCCGCAAAAATGCCCAAAAACGGGTGGGCTAGCCTTGGGGGAGGGGTTGGCCAACTTCGTCTCGCGGACTCGGAATGGGGCGAGACTTTGAGAGCGCTCCATGTGCCACATAAATAGGCCACGGGCACAGCCGCGCCCAAAAAATAAAACCCCGAAGGTCCCGCTCCCATGTTCGTCCGGGCCGCAAAAATGCCCAAAAAACGGGTGGGCTATAGCCTTGGGGGAGGGGCTGGCCAACTTCGTCCGCCGGACTCGGAATGGGGCGAGACTTTGCGAGCACCTCCGTGTGCCAAAAATAGGCCACGAGCACAGGCGCGCCCAAAAATAAGCCCTCGAAGGTCCTGGCCCCAAGTTCGTCCGCCGCAAAATGCCCAAAACGGGTGGGCTATAGCCTTGGGGAGGGGCTGGCCGACTTCTGTCCTCGGACACGGAATGGGGCGAGACTTTCTCCGAACGCCTCCATGTGCCAAAAATAGGCCGCAGGCACAGCCGCGCCCAAAAATAAGCCCCGAAGGTCCCGTGCCCCAAGTTCGCCCGCCTGCAAAATGCCCAAAAACGGGTGGGCTATAGCCTTGGGGGAGGGGCTGGCCAACTTCGTCCACCGGACTCGGAATGGGGCGAAACTTTGCGAGCGCCTCCCTGTGCCAAAACAGGCCGCGGTCACAGCCGCGCCAAAATAAGCCCTGCAGGTCCCGATTCCCAAGTTCGTCCGCCGCAAAATGCCCAAAAACGGGTGGGCTATAGCCTTGCGGGAGGGGCTGGCCCACTTCGGTCCGCCGGACTCGGAATGGGGCGAGACTTTGCAGAGCCCTCCTGTGCTGGGTAACAGGCCGCGGGCACAGGCGCGCCCAAAAATAAGCCCCCGAAGGTCCCGCCCCAAGTTCGTCCGCCGCAAAAATGCCCAAAAACGGGTGGGCTATAGCCTTGGGGAGGGGGTGGCCCAGTTCTGTCCGCCGGACTCGGAATGGGGCGAGACTTTTCGAACGCCTCCGTGTGCCAAGAGGCCGTGGCACAGCCGCGCCCAAAAATAAGCCCCTCGAAGGTCCCGCCCCTGCCCGCGTCGCCGCAAAATGCCCAAAACGGGTGGGCTTATAGCCTTGGGGGAGGGGCCCACTCGTCCGCCTCGGACTCGGAATGGGGCGAGACTTTGGAAGCGCCTCCGTGTGCCAGCCAGGCCGCGGGGCACAGCCTTACCCAAAAATCAAGACCCCGAAAGTCTCGCCCCAACTTCGTCTGGCTGACTCGGAATGGGGCGCAGACTTTCCAAACGCCCTCCATGGGTAATAGGCCGCGGGGCACAGCCGCGCCCAAAAATAAGCCCCCTAAGGTCCTGCGCCCAAGTTCGTCCACAAGCCGGAGGCATGCAACTGGAAAAACGGGTGGGCTATAGCCCTTGGGGGGAGGGGCTAACCACCGCAGATCTTGAATGGGGCGAGACTTTGCGAGCGCCTCCGTGGTGTGCTGTGTAAAATAGGCTGTGGCACACAATGCAAAATAGCCCCTAAGCTCCCTTCCCAAGTCTTTGCTTGTCGAAATGCCCAAAAACGGCCGGGATAGCCTTGGGGGAGGGGCCGGCCAACTTTGGTCCTACCACTCCTGGAATGGGGCGAGACTTTGCGAGCGGCCTGCAGCGTGGGCCACAGCCGCGGCGCAGCCGCTCAAAATAAGCCCCCTAAGGTCCTGTTCTTAAGTTCTGTCCTGCCGCAAAATGCCCAAAACGGCGGCTATAGCCTTTGGAGGGGCTGGGCTAACTTCGTCCAATGGACTGGAATGGGCGAGAGACTTCATAGCGTCTGGTGCTGTAAATAGGCCGTGGGCATATTGGCCAAAAATAGTTTTTCCCGAAGGTCCTGGCCCCCAAGTTCGTCCGCCGCAAAATGCCCAAAACGGTAAAGGGCTATAGCCTGGGAGTGGCTGGCCAACTTCTTCCGCTGGACTCGAATGGGGCGAGACTCGCGAGCGCTCCGTGTGCTGTGGCTAGGCTGCGGCACAGACGCGCCCAAAATAAGCCTCGAAGGTCCCATCCCCAAGTTCCTCGTCTGCCGCAAAATGCCTAAAAACGGGTGTGGCTATGCCTGGGAGGAGGGGCTGGCCAACTTCGGTCCGGGCCAGAATTCCTGGAATGGGGCGAGACTTTGCGAGCCTCCCAGGTGACAAAATAGGCCGCGGGGTCGCCTCGCGCCCCAAAAATAAGCCCCGAAGGTCCCATCCCCAAGTTCGTCTGCCGCAAAAATGCCCAAAACGGGTGGCTATAGCCTTGGGGGAGGGGCTGGCCCACACTGTCTGTCGGACTCGGAACGGGCGAGACTTTGGAAGCAGCCTCCGTGTGCCAAAATAGGGCCTGGGCACAGCCGCACCTAAAATAACTCCCCCGAAAGTCCTGGCTCCCAAGTTCGTCCGCAAAATGCCCAAAACTGGGCGCGAGATACCTGGGGGGAGGGCTGGCCAATCCTTCACCGGACTCGGAATGGGGCGAGACTATGAGCGCCGTGTGCCAAACCAGGCCGCGGCACAGCGCCTAAAAATAAGCCCCGAAGGTCCCGGCCCCCAAGTTCGGGTCTCGCTCGCAAAAATGCCCAAAAACGGTGGGCTTACAGCCTTGGGGGAGTGGGCTGGCTCACTCGTCCGCCTCGGACTGGGAATGGGGCGCAGACTTTGCGAGCGGCCTCCGTGTGCCAAAATAGGCCGGGGTGTGGGCACAGCCGCCTCCCAAAAATAAGCCTCGAAGGTCCCGTCCCCAAGTTCGGCTCCGCCTGCAAAATGCCCAGAAAAATTATGTGGGATATAGCCTTGGGGAGGGGCCGCCCACTTCACCACTGGACTCGAATGGGGCGAGACTTCAAGCGGCCTCCCGTGGTGCCAAAATAGGCCGCTGGCACAGCCGCACCTAAAATAAGCCCCGAAAGTCCCGCCTCCCTAAGTTCGTCTCGCGAAAATGCCCAAAACGGTGGAGATAGCCTTCTGGGGGAGGGCTGGCCCACTTTTGGCCCGCCGGACTTGGAATGGGCTGCAGACTTTCCAAACGCTCCGTGTACCAAAATAGGCCGGCTGGCACAGCGCGCCCAAAAATAAGCCCCTCGAAAGTCCCGTCCCAAGTTCGTCCGCCGCAAAATGCCCAAAAACGGGCCGGGCTATAGCCTCGGGGGAGGCTGGCCGACTTCATCCGCCGGACTCGGAATGCTGACCCAAACGCCTCCGTGATGGCAAAATAGGCCGCAGGCACAGCCGCTCCCAAAAAATAAGCCCCAAGGTCCTGCAGTCCCCAAGTCTGTCCGCCACAAATGACCAAAAACGGTGGGATAACCTTCGGGGAGGGGCTACCACTTCTGTCTGCCCGACTGAATGGGGCGAGACTTTGTGCGCCTCCGTGTGGCAAAATAGGTCAGCGGGCACAGCCGCACCCTAAAAATAAGCTCCTTAAAGTCCTTGGCCCTAAGTTCGTCCGCCGCAAAATGCCTAAAAACGTGAGATAGCCTTTGGGGGGAGGGGCTGGCCAACTTATTCCGCCTCGGACTCGGAATGGGGCGAGACTTTCCAAACGCCTCCGTACCAAAATAGCCGCGGGCACAGACGCGCCCAAAATAAGCCCCAAAGGTCCCCGTCTCAAGTTCGTCCGCAAAAATGCCTCAAAAAATGGGCGGGCTATAGCCTCGGGGGAGGCTGGCCAACCTGTCCGCCGGACTCGGAATGGGGCGAGACTTTGCGAGCGGTCTCCGTGTGCTGAAGAGGCCGCGGCATAGCCGCGCTTAAAAATAAGCCTA